>PVLA01012345.1:0-45333 GCA_004027455.1 Hydrochoerus hydrochaeris | reverse complement strand
GACAGCAGCAGGTCCTCCAGGGTTTTGCCCTGCAAACAAGAAGATAAAAGCCAGATGACCGGGCTGGCGGGATGGGAGGCTGCAGGGAATCTGTCCTTCTGCCTTCCTGGCACGTCTGGACTAGCCTCAGTTTGCCAAGTACTAGGCTTTAAAAAACCCGAAATACACCCGAGTGAGATTTGGTTCCCTAATGTTCTGACGCACTGGGGCAAAGCAGTTCCTAGTGTGTGTTACACCTTCAGTCCCCAAGGAGTGGGAGGCTTAGAGGTCGCTTCCCACACTTCTCAGTGAGCGTCCTGGGCCTTCGCCACACACCCATCCCTGGTCCTCAGCACGAAGGGGCAGAGGACCGCGAAACCAAGGACTAGAAATTCGTTAATACTTAGTACTGTTGATTCAGGTGTCACCGTGAACCCTATGTAGAAGGAGAACATGAAATGTGCCCCCCAAAAGAAAAGGAGACAGGTCATGAGGAGGAGAATGTTTATGGGAGCTCTGGTTTCTGGGCTGGAACTCACCGCCAACCGGAGCTGTGCAGGTAGAGCACGCGCCTGTGAGGCTCACACAGGAGGAAAGCCACGTGCCCGCTGCTCCAGCCCATGACTCCCTGGAAGAGGACGTCCCGCAGAGCCATGAGACAGAGGAAAAGCCACCGGACTGTGTGTGTGGAGGACAGCAAATAACAGGGCCCGACATATGTTCCAGTCGCAGATCTGTTCACCCCACTGACTGCTGTGATATAGAGCAGCAAGTTGGAGCTGATGGAAGATTGATGACCCAGCAGAGAAGATAGGGGAGCACTTGCCATGCGGTCCGTGGCTTGAGCTTTCCCCACACGGTGGTCCTGGGACTGATGGTGACGGCCTGGACCAGGCTGAGGAGACAGGTGGTGCAGATGGAGAGGCCCCGGGCCACCCGCCCCAGGTAAACCACGGCTTTACAGCCAGCACTGCCTAGGAAGTTTCTGAATTGGAAAACTGGGGCTATACCTCTAATGCCTGTGCTACAAATAATGACTGCATTTGAAAAAACCAGGTGAATGATGATAAAATCTATGGGCTGTTTCTCAGAACTCATGACAAAAGTATATACATGTCTCATATGTAGAAAAGTGTTCCCCAAAGTTCCAGGCCCAGTAAGAGAAAGGAAGATTATTCTCTGGATGAGGTCAATGCGAAGCATTTCTCCCTTCATGAAAAGGGATCGGAAAAACCATTTTAAGAAGCAGGTAAGTAAACATGACATTTTTCACATGTGTAAGTTTTCTGTTTCATTAAAAGACCAGCTCGGAGGGTTATAAAGGTGCGTGGTTCTTCCCAGCGGGTGGCAGGCCTCGGTCCTTGTTTCATCTTCTTCCACTGCTTCCTCAGCATGGAATGATGATAGCTGCGATTTGAACATAGATTCCGTGCTAATTCATCGGCCACCTTTCCAAGAACGGCTTTCTCTGTGTTCCTCATCTCAAAGTTACACAATTCTTTTCTTCCAAGAGGAGCTACGGAAAGAGAAAATCACACAATTTCTAAGCCATGACCTGAGCAACAGCTTGAATATCTTGCTTTTCACTCTTCTCCCACAATCAATCATCGCAAGGCTGAAGGACATGTTCCCACAGAGGGGACAGGAGGCGGAGCGGTAAGTGCTCCCCTACATGCAGCAGAAACGCCACTGAGGCCCAGGTCTCCTCTTCCTCCCTCTCCGCTAACTGAGGAGCTCTGAGCACAGTGCATCAGATGCACGGTTACAAGGCGCTCCCTGGTGCACAGTGAGGCAGAGGGTTCCTGGTGACACCTGGCAAAGAATGAGTCCTCTTCTCCCTGTGTCCTGTCTCTTCCACAGGACAGTGGCCCTCAGCCTGGTCTCTCCAGCTCCTGTCCCTGCCCAGCCCGGCCTCCAGCAGCTCCCCTTCCTCAGCCAGGGCAGCCACAGGCCTAGGAGTCAGGAGCACCCTCTGTGCGGTCTGTGATGCTGGCTCAGGTGGAGTGTGCAGGGCAGTGAGGCCGGGCCCTGTTCATCCCTCCTGGGTCCCAGGACTCCTGGCCCACTCTCTCTGCCATCAAGACATCAGGGTCCTGAGCCTGGGCTTCACCAGGGGAAAGGGCCCCTCTGCGCCTCCTCCACCCCTGGGGCACAGCTCTGCCCGCTCCCTGCTGCTTCTGAGTTGTTGAGCCCAGAAACATTTTGATGCTAATTATAAATAGTGTGTGGGAGGCATCATAATAGTGCAGAGTTAACTGAGGGCTGCAGACATCTTGGAACTTGTTAGTCTCATTCTTTTCCATCCAGTCATCATCAAACTGAGGAACCATTTAGGACGAAACATTTGGAGTCACAGTTGTTTAAATGCAGAGCATTTTCCAGATACATTCTACATGGATGATAAAGCATCCAGTTCTACAGTCAGGGATGCCTGTGGGGTGCAGGGTCTGGAGCTTGTCAGCTGGGGACTTCCTGGATGCTGGGGAAATGTGTCCACATCTGGCTGCTGGCTGTAGACATTGTTCAATTCATGCACCTCAACAGATGCTCGCATAGGGTTTCAGTACTTCCTCGCCTGCGTCTTCAGTCCCTGTTCAGTACTACAAGGTGTGTGGCCAACAAAGAGCACTAACAAATAATGACTGTGCCAGTACCACACCCTACACCAGGACCAATTCTTTCCTAGTATCAACTTCCCGGCAGTTCTTAGGTCGTGCTGTTCATATGTCTTCTTATTATTGTTTGCCTGTAATTTATTGAAAACAAGAAGCCAACAAATTCCAAAAAGTTCTCTTTTCTAATGCATCTCTGGTCTCCTAAAAATCACAAGCCCTTTTTAAAAACTTCATTTCTTAATTGTTAAATATTAGGCTATTTCTTCAGTTTGATTTTTACCTTCTAAATTTTACTCATTCCCATGTGGCCACTAAATATGCTATTATTTCTCATATTTTAAAAACCAAATACATAGGATTTGTAGGTTTGATTGAATTAGGTATGATACCCAGTGTGTAACCCGAACATCTGTGTATCATCATCCAAATACTGTAATCCCTTTTCTGCCTGCTCACAATCTCGAAAGTTATATTTGTACTCCCATAGAAACGTTATTGGAATCTCAGCTAATTAATTCCAATCTACCATCTCCAATGCAACCCAAGGTGAAAGACACCAGGATATATTCAAACTTATGTGTGGCAAAGGGTCCTAAGTCCGATCCAAGTGAGGATATACGGATAAAGGCCTTGATCCAGGGCCACTCCCAGAATTTGCTTCTCAGGTAGCAGGGAGTGGTTTGAGGATGAGTAACAGTGAGGAGGGTGGGAGCTGTGTGAGCAAGGTAAGCTGAGCTGGACAGACAGAGAGCAGTGGCCTCCGTAATCTGCAGGGTGGACGATACACAGAAAGGCCAGGCAGCACGACTGCATTGGGATAGTATATGAATGAATTTAGGAGGCTGTTGCTTTAGCTTCTGACATGTAAATTTTTGTACCCTCAGAAGTCATGGCCACTTATTTTGAGGCTCTTACCTATTTGGCATTCCTGGAACTGACTGGCTTTGCCATCCTACTTTGCTCAACACAACTCGAGGAAGCAGGAAACTGTCAGGTGGCTTTAAGATTGCTTATCAGTGCCTCAGCTTTATTTTCCTTGCTTAGAGCTAATGAAGGGAGAAGGAAACAGCACAGCCTGCTCTGCACACATCAGCACATGGAGACAGTGTAAACAAGGCAGAAGTAGCAGTTCTGCAGAGAGAGCTGTCCACTTGGTCTTTGAAATGGATGCACTTGAAATTTTCCACTAGTGGCCTATGAAGCAGGTCATCCAGTTATCAAGACTCTGGGACATTCTGTATGTTCTATGGAAATGAGAATATCCTGGAATCGATTTTAGAGAAAGGTAAGATTGAGAATAAGCCATGAACTCTGTGGAAATAATGCAGAGAGAGTTCCTAGATTGCTTGATTCTAAATAAATATGTGGTGCAGTGCATTAGGATGCACAGTGAGGGGGGTGTATCACGGGATCAGACCAAATGGGTTAACATGGGAACATTAACCTGAGATTATGGTTTCAAAGTTTCAGCTGAAGGGCTGAGAAGTTCCAAGTTCCACCAGCTGGTCCCATAGCAGAAACTTCTCCCCCCACCCCATCCCCCACCTCCAGCCCGTGTACTTCAGTGTGTGCTAATTGTCCAGGTAACCTCCAGCTTCCTTCTGCTCCTGTCACGGTTCCTGTTACCTCCGTGTCTTAGAGAGGGCTGGTCATGGTGAGGCACAGCTGGTCACCGTGACACGCATTGTAAGAGCCCATGGGGAACCGCCAAACACCCTGCTGCAGTTGGTCCTGCTTGCCCACCATAGAAGCCGCGGCCTGCCAAGGGTCAGGGCCTGGCATGTTCTTCTTGAGCGAGACCCCATCATCTCATGGACCTGCCTCAAGTCCCCGGTGAGGGCCCGTGTTTCTCTTGCGGTTGCAGCCTGACCCAAATCGGCCTGTGCTTAAGGGAACCGAAATGTCAGGCTCCAAGCGAGGCCTCGGGAAATAATCCCAACCCTGGAGGGTCGGGGAAGCTGCAGGCGGTTCCCATGTGAATCCTGACCCTCCTTAGCAGCAGGGGGAGCAGGCTGCCCCCCTGGGCTGCGGAAACCCAGGGCACAGGCTTCGCCCCTGGGAGGGCTGTCTTTCAGGGCTTCCTATGGCAACTGGACCCTAACTGTGTGGCAGGACTTGGCTGGAAGATAACTCGGGACAAGCTGCGGGATTCCCTCCCCACAGACACGTGGCTGTGGCCCAGGTCATAGCCGGCTGCGGGTCCCTGCGCCCCTCCAGCGCGGGGGGGGGGAGGGGACGGGTTCGGGAGCCTCCTGGGGCTCGGGTTTCTCACGGGAAACAGCCTTATTTCAGGCCTTCGTCCCCTCAGTGGGTCAGCTGTGACTTGGGCGACACTTGTGAGACGCTTTCCCTGCTTTTCACTTTGGTTCCCGTTTGGGGTACAGCTGCCAGGAAGGGGAGTGTGAGTGTGTGTGAGAGTGTGTGTGAGTGTGTGTGTGTGAGCGTGTGTGAGTGCGAGTGTGTGAGTGTGTGTGAGTGTGTGTGTGTGTGTGTTCACTGCTTGGGCTACATCACGACCCTCTTTATCTGGAGGCTGCCTTCACAAAATGAGAAACCAGCCGCCTTTCCTTCCAGTCTCAGCAATGTCCCCGGGTGACGCGCAGGGCACCGTCCTGCCCCTATTTTACCAGTTTGAGAGAAACCAGGGATTTGAGGCCCAAGAGAGGCAAAGACAGGTGGGGTCACCCCAGCCCTCCCAAGGACTGAAGTCCCTGCTCCCCGGGTGTGCTGACCTCCCACCCACCTGTGGGGCCTAGAGCCACTGTAATTATAGATTCCTTTATTGCTAGTTATTTCCTGGTGATGCCTTTAGCTTCATTTTAAATTCTCTCAACTGGATTCTGGTTTGCTTTATTTTTCTTTAAAGAAGCCCACGGGAGCTCTTTAGATAACTCACATTTCATAATATCTTTAGTTATTTTTGCCAACAATCATAAATTTCCTTCTATTCCTAAGGTTCAGCAAAAGGCACATTGTCATTGTGTTTCTTTCAGTACTGGGACTAACCCAGTGCCTTTGCGCTGAGCTGCATCCCTAGCCCTTTCTAAAAGTCTGACAGTGTCTCAGTCACCAAACTTGGCATGGTGACCGCACACTTACTACCCTCCTGTCTCAGTCCGCCACAGTGCTGGGAAAACAGCCAGCACCCTACAGCTGCCTCATAGTTCCATTTCACACACCATCCTTGATTCCATTTCCAGGAGCTTACATGTCCTGTCGGGGTCTGGCCAAATCCCCAATCTCCCAACTGAATGTATGGAGAAGGCTTAAATAAATAAGCAAATGGTAAGATTTTAGGCTCTAGGAGGATAAAAATGCCCTTCAGAGTTCTTGGCTCTAGCTAAGACCAAGGGCCTCTCTGGGCCGCCCATATTTATTAGGTATTCAAACAGAGAGCCGATGCTGAGGAAAGTGCAGGAAATGAGCAGAACCTTGGGAGTCACTTCAAAAACTTCTCCAAGTAGTAAATCCTGCCAATTTAGGAGAACCGTCTTATCTCCATGATGACATTTATGGTAGGAGTGAGACTGCAGGAGTGAGACGCCTGCAGCTGCAGTCTCTACCTACTTAATTGGTGTTGGAGCCAGGTGTCCTCAGCTGTGCCCTTATCTTGCCTTTTGAGGCATCTCAGGCCTCAGCCAGGATCAGTGATTCATAGGAGTTCACTTTGTAGGAATCAGCTCCCATGCCAGGAAAGGGGCCTAGGCCTAGGACAGATTCACGGATAAACACAGAAAGCCAATTAGTTCATTTTAAATCCCGATCAAAGCAGCTTTGTAGCAGTCTCCAACAGTCCTCTGAATCAAATAGTAATGAATAATTTATAAAATGTTTGCTTTTTGGTGCTTTATGTTAGATAAAGAACATGCTGGTGGTGCCTGCAGAGAAGAAACACCAGGTAGCCACTGGACCCACCCATGATGCCCTGAAACACAGCATCCCATAGGACCATCAGAGTGAGAAATACCCATCTTATCATCCAGCCTTCAGGTAGAAAATAGCAATGCTTGTCACCTTTAGTAATCTGTGACATATTCACACTGTTGATGTTTATGACAGAAAGTGGTAAGTTCATGCTCATTAAGGAATTGAGAACCCAAAACAAGACGAATATGGAAAGGATGTGTCTTGGTGAGTTTAGCTTGAGCCTCCTCCACACTGAGTCTGTGGGACTGATGGTGACAGCTTGGGTCGCTGTGAGGAGGCTGCTGGTGCAGATGGAGAGGCCCCGGGCCACCCGCTCCAGGTAAACAACAATCTTGCAGCCCGTGTCATGGAGGAAGTTTGTCTGCCCCAGAGCTGCTACTGTCTTAGGAACTCATTTTGCCAAAAGCACGATGATATTCGTAAGAGCCAAATAGATGAGAATGAGGTGTACAGATTTCATCTCGGTGCCTCCAAGGAGAAGAACGCAATTCACAAACACAAAGGCATTCCCCAGAAAGCCAAGCACAGTGGGAGGGAGGAAGATGATTCCCTTGACAAGCTCAAAACCATTTCTTACTCCTACACAGGACAGCTTGGGGTCAATAAAGCATCAGTAGTGCTTATCTTTATCTGCAAAATGTAGTTCATCCCCTGGCAGTTTCCTGAAATAAAAAGGACAGTCACAATCTATGTAATGATACACATCTTTGGGACATGATTCCGTTTTATATGGCATTGTGTACTCTCAAATGTCATTTTAAGGACCAGCATTCAAATATCTAAATTTCAATCCAGATATTACATTTAGTTACCAGCAAAACCAATGTACTTGTGAAAAGCACTATATATCTCACCAGCATTAAATATCAGCATGTATGGCACCCCACCCCACCCCAAATTCCTGTAGCGGGTGGACAATGCCATACAGGAGCCCTTGTACTCTTATCCAAGAAAGCATCAGAAGAGGTCTGAGTTCCCTGTGAGTGACCTCTGGGATCTCTGTGTGAAGCCTGGATCCATCCTGGAGGTGTCCATGTCACTAAGGTGGACTAGAAGATGGGGAATAATTAGGCATCATCTGTGCCATGGGATGAGAACAGCCTATGAATTAGGCTCCCCAAAATTGGCTGCATTCAGCAAAACATGTTGGGGACTCATAGCTATGGAAACAGAACATTCACAGAGAGAGTCACAGTATAATTTCCCAGCTATTGCAAAACCTTGGGAGAAACAATAATTTGCAAGATGCTTGAACTGGATTATTTTTCCCATCAGGTAACAATGGTGCTGCGTTAGTCTTTATCATCCAACATGGTTTTCATGCCTCAGGCTTGGGTAGCATTTGACTTGTTACATCTAAATGTTCCAATCGCATTTCTCACAGAAGCAATTTGTGTCAACTATGGAAAGCTTCCCTAAAAGGAAAGAACCCAGAATCTCTGATCCCATTCCTGGATTTCCTTGTCGGCTACATAGTGAATTTGGAATCCATTCAGGTAAGCAGCCCTCTCTGGTTTTCTACCAAGTATTAAGGAATTCCCTTTGAATTCACTGTCCTGAAGGTCCATGTCAGAATGAACTGTGGAAACAGAGTTTGCACTAAGGTTTGGAACAAATAGTGTCATGGCTCTGTGGGTACTGTTTATCTCTTCCGAGCATTCTTTTCCCTAGTACACAAATGCCTGCATCAGTGTTTTAAGGAAAGATACACAACCCTGAATGTCTAGCACAGTGAACTATGGTACAAGTTTCTTAACAAGCAGAGGAGTAGTAATTAATGAGTCTCAAATACAAACTGATTGAATATTTAGTCAGAGACTTGACCCTGTTAAATGATCACACTCAAAATACCTCAAAGCCATGCTGTACTCATCAGTTCTCTTGTGGACGCACCAAATAGTTTCCTGAGGTTTTTTTTTTTCTTTCTTAGTCCAAGGAATTCCCATTTATCTCCAGTCCTCTCTTTGCCTTTCCAAATTACAAAACTCTGAATCAAATTTGGGTTCTATCCCTGAGACACCTAAGCACTCACTTATTGTGTTTCTCAGAAAATGGATTGAAAACTGTCAGAGGAGCCTCTCTCCAGGTGCCTTGGGAACAAGTACAACAAAGTATGCTAATAAGCAGACTTTCCCTTCAGGTTGATACTCAGTGCTCTGTCTGGATCTAAAGCCCAGAGCATAGGCAGGGAAGGGCGCCCATTCTGAGCTCAGATTTCTCAATCCAAATAATGGGACTGTTCCTATGACTGCCAAACACCAGGAGAAAATTAAAATGAGTTACCTTACTTTGTACTAAGTCACAACCTGCCAAATTCGTAGGAATTCTCAAAGCATAATTATAACTTTTACTAAACTTTTAATAAACCACATCAAATAGTCACATAAATGTGTATTAGTACAGGGAAGTTTTAAAGAAATATGTGCCAAAAAAACCTTCATGTTAAACATAAATGTTTGTAAAGAACTATCAGTGTAATAAAAATAGGCAAAGCCTGAATTCTTTAGAATTACACAAATGCATCTAAAACAAGGTAAACAAACTGTATGAAAGCTAGTGATAGTGACAGAGTTCGAATACTGTTAAAATAGAAGATGGAGAAACAGAGACTTCCTTAGCAATATAAACAGGCCCTCCTTTATCCTAGCTTCTGGAATAATGAAGGTGATGGTCATGCTAAGGCCACCCAGGCGCTCTGGTGACACCTTGCTGCTCCAGCATTTTTTGAGTCACAGCTCCCAGAACCCAGCTCCTTAAATTTTTGGCCTATTAAAAATCAGAAGAGTGAATGTCCTGACTCTCAGACCCTCTCCCCAGCTCCCTTGCTTCATGAGAAACAGGTTAAGATTTCATCTTCCGAGGGAAATGTACCTGGCACAGGTGAGTAAAGGAAGACGGCTCAGGTGTAGTCTCCTGGCAGCTGGGCTCACCAAGCTCTGAGCTGGTCCCCCTGGCAAGGCGCAGCTCCCCAAGTCCTATTTGTACCTTCAGGATTGCAGAGCTCTGGGCTGCTAGGAACTGACAAATATCAGAGTTGTTGCCCTGTCAGGGAGAAGGAAACCCTCTGCTGAACTCATTTCCCTGATGTACAACTTTCCCTCTCCTTCCACAATTACTGCATTTGTTTGGCTCAGCAGTTGTCTCTGGCTTAGAGTTTAACTGCTTTAATAGAAGAAAGCAAGAATGAACAATCTGCAAAGTTTTCCTGCCTAGAGTTTACCACTGGTGCAGACATCTCTTCACAGTTCCAAGATGTCACTCAGAGCAGGGACCAACTCCTGAGACACAGAATTAACCCCTGCACTCTGGAAGCAATCACTAAGCAAACTTCAGTGCTATCAGACAAAGGCCTGTAACAGCAAAGGACACTGAATCATCAGGCCACCATGCAAGTGTAATCCTGAGGGGCAGAGGAAGGAAAATCACAGAGAAGTATAGGGAACCCCTAGCAGTACAGGCTCAGCTGAACAAAGAGTTCCCAGTGCTCAGTTCAGCCACCAAAGGGGTCCTGGTCTCCTGTAACCCCTGTGAATGTTCCCTTCCCCCTTCCCTGATGCAGGAGTAACTGGCAGGGGAAGTTTTTGGGAAGCTGGGCCTCAGCACGAATACAGCAGGGTGGTTCAGAGTCCGGGGTGCCGGTAATCCACAGGTATAAAGGTATATGACGGAAACAATGAGTTACTCAGATTTTATTTATCTTTTTGTTTTTATAAAAATAAGTCTGCTATAGGACAGCCTTAATCTGGCTCACGGGCTCCAAGACTTGAGAGACACTCGTTTTCCAGCCTTTCTTTTCCCCACTGCTGTCATGGGTCATTTATCTTCACGTTCATGCAACTACTGATCTGTGTCCATTCTGACTAGGGAGGAAAAAAAGAGAAAAGCCAACAGGAGGAAGAAACGCATGTCAGAAAAGCAAATCTATGTCAGAATTCTCAAATTAATATTTGTACCCTTTTTTACTTGTACTTGACAGGTAGGGCACTTGACAAATATGTTTCCTGCCTCAACACAATCTGGCTTCTCTAAATTAGAAAAACAAAGTAGACAGTAGTTAGTCAGCAAGCTGTGGAGGGCTGAGCTTCCTTCCTCTCGGGGTGGACCTGGGTGTTGGGACCTGAGAAGCAGCGCCTTTGGAAGGAAGAAGACTTTAAGACAGCGAAGGGAGACGTTTAAACATTTTACCACCTCTAAGTATGTATGTGTCCAAACTCTTTATATTTGAGAGATATTCATAAACCTGATTTGAGTTGTCCTTTACTGAAAACATGGATAAAATTTCATGTTTGACAGTGTACCATGGATAAAGCTTAGGGACCAAGGGCTCTGGCATGTGGTGAAGGCATGACCACCAGTTCATCATTGTGGTTAACAATCAGGCAATAAAATAAGTCATACACATACACCGTGGAGTTTTGTTTTGTTTCATTTTGTTTTTTAGAAATCAATCCTATTGTTATACTCACATCTAGGGAAAAAAGTGCTTACCGTCCAAAATGTGCACTTCAGTGTTGCTTGTGATTTCAATTACTACCTACAATGGCTATGCCTGCTAGGCTGAAACTTGGGTCAATGAGCTGGGGTGCATCCAGCGTGGAGAGCTGCGCAGCTTGCAGAAGGGTGAGGTGCACTTAACGAGCCTGTACATGTTTTCCCTAAGCAGCAAATGAAGACACAGGAACAGTTTTGCATATACTATTTGGATGAAGGAAAATATGAATGACATTTCCAAAAGAGGAAATATGCATGTGGTATTGTATGACCTGAATTGCAAAGAGCAAAAGTAGGGAAGACATTTTTTACTCAATAGATTTTCAGATTTTTAAAAAACATTTTAAAGAATAACTGAGGGAAAATAAAGAATTTTAACATTAAAGTGTAGAATAAATCAGCAAACACACAATTAGATCTTCCAGTAAGCCACACACACAGGCCATGCAAGATCCAGGAAGAGAGATGCCAGAAGGTGCCCCATGAGGACCTACCAGCGCTGGCTGAGAATCAAGAACCACCTACCCACTCTGCAGGCAACTGGCTGGCTCAGAGGACAGGCTGAGTAGATAACAACTGAGGTATAAAGCAACGGAATGCTTTTATTGTTGACTCTGCAGGTCTGGGCCAGGGATCTGAGCATCTATTGGGCAAATAACAGCATACAATATATGCAAATATGGGGGATTCCCTTTGATCTTGTGTTTGAAATCCAATATGGTTTCAATGTTCTGTTTTGATTGGTTTTATTGTTTTGTTTGGTTTGATTTTGCTATGTCTGATAGAATGGACAACTGTTATGAAGATAACAAGATATACTACAGCAGCCATTGATCTCCTATTATTCTGCTTTGAAGTTCTGCACCAGTTTCACTGCTTTGTTTTGATTGGTTTTATTCTGTTTTGTTTTGTTGGATTTTATTATCCTTAAAATAAAATAAAATTTTAAAAAATGCTTGTAACATCACAGTACTATAAGGGAATACAAGGTACACTTTTTTCAGAATAAATTTCAAAGTGTAGATCAAATGGATCAATTACATGAAAAAACTCCTGACTCCCAGGTGTGCTGATCTCACCAGCAATCATTTCTATGTGGACGGAGCAGATATTGACAGCCTGTATCACCTACTCCACCTCACGGTGACTTCCTCTTCCACAATCACTTTTTAACTTATAACTTAGTACTGATCTCCTAAAAACTAAATATTCTCTTACATAACCATGAGGCACTACTAAAATCAGGAAATTAATATTAATTCAATGCTGTTAATCAATAGAACATAGTTAGACCTCATCATGTTTAATGTTAATTATGACAAAGGACCAGCCAAGCTGGCTTCCCGTTTGACATATCCCCAACCTACTCACTCTCAGCTTGTTCTTTTGGACCCAAAATGTTGGCCTAGCCCCACCTTGTACAGTCTGAGAACCAACCCCAGAAAGCAAACCTGTTCTCTAAGGAGGCTCGGTTCCATGTAGCGGAGGAAGGTATGTGGAACTGTCTGGGCTCTATGAGAATTATTAGCAAATGATATCTTTTCCTTGATTTATCATCAGGCACAACTTCCTAACCATCAGGACACAAAACCATCTCAGCAGTTTCACAGTAGGAGATTCAACCGGTTTCTATCTGCTCAGTTACTCATGTTGATAATGGACCATCATGCTTCATCCAGGGAAGAGATGACTGCTGATGTGAACACGTGGGAGTTGGGAAGAGCCACTGGACTCAGACTGTGCACTAAAGAGTAAAGCTGACCTGCAGTGAATGAAGAGAGGTTGCGGAGTGTCACTCACCAGGACCCTGCCCGCCAGCTGAGCCAAGAAGTGCAGCTGGGTAGGCCCTGACCAAAGGCTCCTCCCAGCTCTTAGGGAATTCAGAGGGCTAAAAGGCAGGCTCTTCCTGCCCAGGAGCCCAGCACTGGGGAGGAGGAGGGAGAGAAAGGAGTTTTCTCACATACTTCATTATAATTCTTAAATTATCTGTTAAATTATCAGAAAATGCCTGTTCTTAAATACTGATTGTTGCTTGTTTTAAACCTGCAACAAGGAAACAAGAAATAGTGTGGTTCTAGACACAGGTTTTACTGAACATCCTTTGTAAGAGAGAAAGGCTGATGGCTCGCAGACAGCGGACCGCTTAGTCAGAAGACTGGCTGATTTCACAGAGCATCTGCAAGGCACTCTCAGATTACTCAGTGCAACAGAAAATCCCACACAGGCTACAAGGGCAAGGACCTGTGCCAGAGAGTGGTCAGAAGCACTGGCTCCGATAGTTCCATTGTCAAGACATGCAGATGTAGTTACCTACACAAGCCACTGTGTCCTGTTTCTTCTTATGGTTGCAGAAGGTATTTTTACCTGCCCTGAGTACACTACCAAGCATTTCTTGACTGGCATCCTGTAACCTCTCCCCTCATTAAAACTCTAAGAAAAGTCAGTTTTTGTTGCCATTGTGCATAACAAAAAATATAGCAAATGGGGAAAAGTTTGGGACCATCAATCTTGGTGGCTGGGTGCCCGCCCAGCCCCCTTAGGACACTGGACTAGGCTCCAGAGGTTCCTCATGCTTGAGTGGACCATGCTCAGAGACCTTCATTCAACCAGGGGATCCAGGCCCGCTGAAAGGGGAGCCAGGGCCATGCCACCACCACGAGGTGAGTTGCAGCTCGCCAGGGCAGGTCCAGAAAAAGTTTGGGACCATCAATCGCCCAGCCCCCTAGGACACTGGACTATGCCCCAGAAGTTCCAAGGTCTTGAGTAGACCACACCCAGTGACCTTCATTCAACCAGGGAAACCAGGCCCACCGCACGAGGGGAGCCAAAGCCACATGAGTCCCAGTAGTGGAGGGTGCAGGAAGTGATTTCCAAAACATCCAGGGAAAGCTTTGGAACATCACTGGAAACACGGAAATATAGGAAAATGACAAAACAAAAGACCAAAATACAATCTCAAACCTCCAGCCTATCCCAAGAAAGCCTAGGAGCTATGTACATAGAAGAAAATACTAGCCATACACTTGAAATGCCTAAAATGATATCAACTGAAACAAAGAAGCAAGTACGGGAAGCTATGAGGGAACTTAAATCAGAAATAATCTCCCAGGTAAAAGAAGAAATGATAAAAGTAGTGAAAGAAATACTGAATGCATCCAATGAAGACACAGCTAAAAAATTAGAGGAACAAAGCAAAATGATAGAATCCCTGAATGAACAGTTTAAGAAACAAACAGAATACATGAAGCAGATTCAAAGAGATATACAGGAAATCAAAAATTCTATTGAAAGTTGCAAAAAACACCTCAATGAAAGTGAAGATAGAATCTCAGACCTTAAAGATAAGATTGCAACTAGTGAACAGGAAAGGAAAGATCTTCTAAAATTAACAAGAAATCAGGAAATAACAACTCAACAGCTGCAAAATGATGCAAAGAAAAACAACATAAGATTAACAGGGATAAATGAAAAAGAAGGGGACAACACAAATGATATCAAGAGGCTATTTACAGAAGTAATAGCTGAAAACTTCCCAAACATGAGTATGGAAACTGACATACAGATTAGTGAAGCATATAGAACTACAAATAGCCATAATCAAAATAAAACTACACCCATCAATGAGAGAAATATAATAATCACCACCCCAGAAATCCAACAGAAGAGCAGAATATTAAAAGCTGTTAGAAAGAAAAGACAGATCACCTATAAAGGAAAACCTATCAGAATCACAGCAGACTTCTCAACACAAACAATGAAGTCAAGAAGAGCTTGGAGTGAAGTGGTTCAGATCCTAAAGGAAAACGACTTCCAATCCAGACTGATGTACCCTGCAAAATTGTACTTCAAAATAGACAGGGAAATAAGATACCTCCATGACAAAGAACAGCTGAAGAACTTCATGATCACCAAACCAAACCTACAAAGAATTCTGAAAGGCATTCTAGATACACATAGGAAAAAACCACTAAGCAAGACAGACAATTAAAAAGAATGGAAAGTTAAGATATAACATCAGAAAGATAACATGTCAACAATAAATCAATATATGACAGTTATAACCATTAATGTAAATGGCCTCAATTCACCAATTAAAAGAAACAGACTGGCAGGATGGATCAAGAAACAACATCCAACAATATGCTGTCTGCAAGAAACCCATCTAACCAACCTAAAAGGAAACTCATAGACTGAAAGTCAAATGATGGAAAACAATACTCCATGCAACAGGAACTCAAAAAAAAGCAGGGGTAGCTATTCTGTTTGCAGACAATGTGAACTTCAAACCAAGAAGGGTCCGAAGAGATAAAGAAGGTCACTACATACTAGTTAGGAGAAAACTGCAAGATGAAGAGATAACAATCTTAAATATATATGTACCAAATTCCAGAGCACCCAGATACACAAAGCAAGTATTAACAGAAATGAAAAATCAAATAAGCAATAACACAATTATAACAGGAGACCTTAACACACCATTGACACAAAAGGATAGATCAACTAGACAGAAAATCAGCAAAAAAATAACAGAACTGAATCACACCTGTGAACAAATGGATTTGATAGATGTATACAGAGTGTTCCATCCAACAACATCAGAATATACATTCTTATCAGCAGTACATGGGACATTCTCTAAAGTAGACCATATACTAACTCACAGAACATATTTAAGTAAATGCAAAAGAATGGAAATTATCCCATGCATGTTATCATATCATAGCACATGAAACTAGAAATTAATGATAAAATTAACTGCAAAAACTCCACAAACACATGGAAATTAAATAATACACTCTTGAACAATCAGTGGGTCACAGGAAATTAAAGAAGAAATTAAACAATACCTACAAGCAAAAGAAAATACAATTTACCAGAACCAGTGGGATGCAATGAAAGCAGTCCTCAGAGGAAAATTTATTGCACTAAGTTCCCACATTAGGAAAACAGAACAAACACAAATAAGCAACCTAATATTACACCTCAAACATCTAGAAAAAGAAGAGCAAGCCAAGCCCAAAACCAAAAGAAGGGAGGAAATTATAAAGATCAGAGCAGAAATTAATGCAACAGAGACTAAGAAAACAATACAATCAATGAATCAAAGAGTTGGTTCTTTGAAAGAATAAATAAAATTGATAAGCCCCTAGCCAACTTAATTTTAAAAAGGAAAAAAAGATTCAAATTCATGCAAAACAGAATGAAAAAAATGAAATTACTACCGACCGTGTGGAAATACAGAAGATCATCAACTATTTCGAAAACCTCTACTCTCATAGGTTCAATAACACAGAAGAAATGGACAGATTCCTACAAACATATGAACCATCAAAGCTGGATTAAGATGTAAAACTGCTGAATAACCCAATTTCTATTAATGAAATTGAAAATGTAATCAAGTCCTTACCAACAACAAAGAGCCCAGGCCCAGACGGATTCACTGCAGAATTCTACAAGAAATACAAAGAAGACTTAATGCCAACACTCCTCAAACTCTTGAGGAGTTTGAAAGGGAAGCAATTCTCCCTAAGTCATTCCTGGAAGCAAATATCACTCTAGTACCAAAACCTGAGAAAGACCCAACTAAAAAAGAGAACTACAGGCCAATCTTCCTAATGAACATAGATGCAAAAATTTTCAAGAAAATATTGGCAAACAGGATGCAGCAAATCATCCAGAAGATTATGTACCATGACCAAGTGGGATTCATCCCAGGCATGTAGGGATGGTTCAACATACGTAAACAAAAAAATGTAATCCACCATATCAATAGAGCCAAAAGTAATAATCACATGATCATTTCTATAGATGCAGAAAAAGCTTTTGATAAGATCCAATACCCATTAACGATAAGAATCTTACAGATAATTGGAATAGATGGTCTTTACCTCAATATGATAAAGGCCATCAACAACAAACCAACAGCCAGTGTCATATTAAACAGCCAAAAACTAAAAGCCTTTACCTTGAAATCAGGCACAAGACAAGGATGTCCCTTAGCACTGCTCCTATTTTCACATAGTACTGGAAATACTAGCCAGAGCAATTAGACAAGAGAGAGAAATAAAAGGAGTAAAGATAGGAAAAGAAGTTAAATTATCATTATTTGCAGATGACATGATACTCTACATAGAAGACTCCCAAAGCTCCATTGAAAGACTCCTAGATATAATAAATAAATTCAGCAATGTAGCTGGATACAAAGTCAATACTCAAAAATCAATAGCATTCTTATACACTAACAACCAAATCACCGAGAGAGAAATAAGAGAAGCCACACCCTTCACACTAGCATCCAAAAAATTGAAATACTTAGGAATTAATCTAATGAAAGATGTAAAAGAGTTATACAGGGAAAATTATAATACCCTGAAAAAAGAAATCAAAGAGGACCACAGTAAATGGAAAGACATCCCTTGTTCATGGAAAGGAAGAAAAAATATTGTGAAAATGGCCATTCTCCCAAAATTTTTATACAGATTCAATTCCATCCCAATGAAAATACCACTAACATACCTCAAAGATCTAAAGAAATCACTCCTAAAATTCATCTGGCACCAGAAAAGACCTTGAATAGCAAAGGCAATTCTAAGCAGCAAAGCCAAGGCAGGAGGCATCACAACCCCTGACTTGAAGTTATACTACAAAGCTACCATAATAAAATCAACATGGTATTGGAATGAAAACAGACCTGAAGATCAATGGAATAGACTAGAAGATACAACTACAAACACACTCAGCCATCTTATCTTTGATAAAGGGGCCAAGCATGTTCACTGGAAGAACGATAGTCTCTTTAATAAGTGGTGCTAGAAAAACTGGCTTCCCATATGCTGAAAACTAAAATTAGACCCATGACTATCACCATGTGCTAAACTAAAATCTAAATGGATCAAAGATCTAAATATTAAAACAGAAACACTAAATCTGTTGGAAGACAAAGTAGGTTAAAAATCTTGAAGACACAGGGGTTGGTATAGAATTCATGAACAAGAACCAAACCGCATGGGAAATACTTCCCAGAATCAATAACTGGGATCATATCTTATTAAAGAGTTTCTGCATGTCCAAAGAAATCTCCAGCAGAGTGAAAAGAAAACCCACAAACTGGGAAAAATATCTTAGTGAACTGTCCCTCAGACAAAGGACTTCTGTCTAGAACTTATAAAGAATTAAAAAAAAAATCAGACCCCCAAAATTCAAAGACCCAATCCAAAAATGGGCATCTGAAATGAACACACAGTTCTCAGATGAAGAAATACAAATGGCAAATAAATACATGAAAAATTGTTCATCATCATTGGTCATTAGAGAAATGCAAATTAAAACCACACTGAGATTCCATCTCACTCCAGAAAGAATGGCCAGGATCAAAAAAACTACCAACAACAAATTCTGGAGAGGCTGTGGGGAAAAAGGAACTCTTCTGCACTGTTGGTGGGAATGTAGACTGGTACAACCACTGTGGAGGTCAATCTGGAGATTCCTCAAAAAGCTGGGGTTAGAGGTCCCATTTGACCCAGCTATTCCACTCTTAGGCATATTCCCAGATCTGAAAACATCTTACCACAGTGATATATGTGCACCCATGTTTATAGCGGCACAATTTGTAATAGCCAGATTTGGAAACAACCTAAGTGCCCATCAACCGAGGAATGGATAAAAAAAATTGTGATACTTTTATACAATGGAGTACTACTTAGCTATAAAGAATGATCACATTGAGATATTTATAAATAAATGGATGCAATTTGAATCCATACTCATAAGTGAAATAAATCAAACTCACATGTATAAATACCGTATAGTCTCCCTAATGTAAGAAATGGTAAGTGTACAGAAGATTTTATGGTAATCATGGTTCATCATTATATTGCTTTGAAGTCTTATGTTTTCATTCATTGGTTGGAATGGTTTTTTTCTGTTTTGTTTGATCTTAATATATGTGATGGTATGAATAGTTACTTTGAGGAAAAGACAATATGGCAGCCATTGTTGATTTGATATCATCTTGCTGTGAAGTCCTACCATGCTTTTTCTATTACGATTGGTTCTATCATGTTGTGTCTTATTGGATTTGAATATGTATGATAGTATAAACACAATTTTTATGGAAAATGAGATAATATAGTAGCCATTTTTCATCTTAGGTTATTTGGTTCAGAATGCCTTGGAATACTTCTATTCTCTTGAGTGGTTTTATCCTATTTTGTTATGTTTGACATTATTGTGTGTAAAGCTAAGCTCTACTTCAAAGAAAGAGACATTATGATAGCTACTGTTAATATCTACTTGTCTTGTTGTGAAGTGCTGTGTTGCTTACATTGTTTTGTTCTGATCTTAGACCTGTCCTCTTTCGTTTTATTCTCTTTAAAATAAAAAAAACTTTTTCAATAAAAATAATAATACTCAAAAAAATATATAGCAAATGGCCCTCATCCATTGTGACCAAACAAGAACCACTAGAGTCCACATATGATGCCCATAGTTGTGCAATGTGGAAATTACACCCGACAGAAGTGTGCAAATCACACAACGCTAGGGATACAGAGAGAGGGAATGAGAGGATACAGAGGCTGTGAGAGATTCGAGTCAAACACAGACTGAGGGAACCACTGCTCCAAAACAGCGAGGCAGTCTGATAATCAGACCCACAAGGATGCGTGCAAAACCACAGGCCAAAAAGACTCAGCAGTTCATCTTGTGTGTCAAACCTCTACGTTTGGTTCTTGATTCAGCTAATGCCTGTGTTGAAGAAAGATAATTAAAAACAGTATCTCATGCCCACTTACAAAATCTCTCTGGACAAGTAAAGGAGAAAAAAAGCAATATTATTACTGAAAAACACTAAGTCAGAATATATGAGACAAAAGACTTTCATTAAAGATACTGCAAGAAAAAAAATCACCCTTTATATCCTAAGAAATCCAAGCTGGCATATACACATTCCCGAGATTAACTCAACTTCAAGTAAAAGAATTTGACTACGAGGTCAGATATGGTTCAGCCCACACTCACCTGGAGGGTAGGCTGTCCATTTGTGTTTACTTATCAATGATAAAAACTTCTATCTTAATGACAGGAGATGGTTTTGCAACTCAGATTAAGGTGCCCAGGAAACTGAGACTTCGCACCCACAGAAACCGGAGGAGATGGGGTGATGTTCCTTGATGATTAGATTCAGAAGGAGGACTCCAGGGCCTTCAGAGAAACAATTCCAGGGCATAGAATTTGCAAGAGCATCATTCAGCTTTCAAAAAGATTTCCGTATCTCTCAAAAGATCAAGGAAAAAAATTTAAGTTACTGGACTGCTAAAGAAATACCCCAACAAAAGGGAGATAAATTCCCCACTTTGCACCACAGGAAATCGGGTGTCTGCTTCTTACATTTGTCTGCACCGTTTGAAGGGGCACAGGGTAACTTACTCATATGCTGTGCCTGGGTTTCCTCCTTCAAAATTGTGAATGAGAACAGTAATTAAAAGGCTCTTCTTCCATTCATCCCTCCCTTTTTAGTATCCATTATGTATCAAGTCCACTTCCAGGTGATGAGAATACAAAATGCCTCAAAGGCCAGTCTGTTAGTTGCTCGGGTAACAGTCCCTGTTACAACTTCCTGTTACTTCTGTCTCCTAGAAACTGCTGGTCCCTGTGATGCATATTGTGAGAACCTGTCCAAGAGCAAACTATTCTGCCTCTGTGCTTCCCCTTTCAACTCCTTAAAAACCTCCCTCCCTGGACCTTCAAGGCCTTATATTTTGGGAATGATTCTGATCAGTATCCATTGACATAAAATAAATCTGCCTCTAAATGCTGGGTGTTGTCGTGGTGTTTCTGCTTGCTGTTCCAGTAGGACAGAATTAGTGCTTTAAAAAAGAAGTCCAGATGCACGGATCCCTACTGGACTGACACAGCCAGACCCTAGTCTCTCCCAGTGAATCAGCACCATTTTCAGACAAGGCTAGAGAAAACAAAGGACACACCAGTGAGCAAACCCAGTCTGAGAACCAGCACAATGCATGGACCCCCGCCAGACTGGAACAGCCCCAGCCCTTTCCAGTATGCATGCTTGCAAACAAGGAATACGTTCCCACAGCCGCCCCACCCCTCAGAGCCATAAGTACCGGGCTTATCTGGAAAAACACAGGCTGTGATGATAGCTACGGAGGTGAAATAAAATTGGATGCCTGCAGTGCTTTGGTGTTCCACTAACATTGCAGGTCTAGGCCAGTGGTGTGATCATAGGTTCAGGGGACAGTGGTACTCAGTGTGGCATCTGGGGGGTGGGGTCTCCTTCTGAGGGATGCAGCCATTGCTGATTCCCTATGGTCTCATTTTGGAAGTCCTATGTTGTTCCCATTGTTTTGTTGGGTTGGGTTTTATTCTCTTTTGCTTTGTTTTGTTTTTGATTATTGGAAATCCAATGGCAGGAGAAGCTATTTCAAAAATAGCATGATATATTATGGTAGCAATTTTGGATTTACTGTTGGCTTGTTGTGAAGTCTTTTAATGCATTCATTGTCTTGTCAGGCACACTGTTGAGACTTTCTCAGAAGCTGGGTCTGTGTGTGGATTATCACATTTCACCCTGTGTTTTGAGCCTTAAAAGAAGAAAGAGGCTCAATTCACTCTGTCTCTGAAGCTGGACACCACTCTGACTCCCAGATTGGGACCTCAGGAAAGGGAAGACAGATCTGGAGAAGGGGAAACTCTAGGTACAGAAAACTGGCTGATTACTCACTTTCTCACTGCACATCCTTCTACAATACACAGTTCCGTGCTGGAAACACTTCACTCCAGGCTCTGCTGGCCTTTAAGGTTTTTCCAGTCTTCTGGAATCCTAGTGGTTTTACTTTTATTATAAGTGATTTCTTTTTGCTTTTCTCTGGCAGCTTTTAAGATTCTGTCTTTCTGTTGGATATCTGGGATTTTGACTATAAGGTGTCCTGGGAAACTACTTTCATCACTGTACTTATTTGGAAAACCTATATATAAGTAGCAGTATCAGTAACAAAGTGAAGATCAGAAGAAAAGAAAAAAAATGGAAAAAAGAAAAAGCAGCCAAGATGAGCCACTTCCAAAAAAGAAGCAAAAACACATAAATATACCCAAAATAAAACTAGAACCAAGAATTAAAAACCTCCACTGAAACTGAGCAAGGTGGTACATGTCTGTAATCCCAGCACTCAGGAGACTGAGGCAGTAGGACCTTGCAAATTCGAGGTCAGCCTGGGCTACAAAGGGAGCTCAAGGCCAGCCTGAGTGGCATAGCAAGACCCTGTCTCAAAAAGACAAAAAACAGCACTCGGGAGGCTGAGGCAGGAGGATCATTGCGAGTTCAAGACCAGCCTGGGCTACAAAGTGAGCTCAAGGCCAGCCTGAACTGCATCGTGAGACCCTCAAAAAGACAAAAAAAATAAATGACAAAAAAACCCAAAAACTCCCACTCATCAGAGTATCAACCCTGAGCTGCCCCAAAGCTCCACCCGCACTGGCGTCACAGTTGGGCTATGAGTGCAGAGCAGGGACCCCGTGGACGAGACAGCTGCCTGCCTGAATAGGGTGGGGGGCTGCTGCTTCCAAATGCACATCCCGGCCGAGGGCTGGCGTGGCCTCTGCAGCCCACTTACAGGTGTGAATATTACGATGTCCCTGTGTCTTCCCCCTACCGCCGTCCTTGCCTAACAGATGCCAAGAAGCCACTGACCCCAGCACTGCTGTCTCTGCCCGCAGCTGTCCATCCAGCCAGCCCAGCCTGCAGACCCCTGAGGCCCCTGCACAGTGCTCAGCTGCAGGCTGGCCTCACGGTGTCCCAGGCCTGTCCAGCATTTGGGAAAGAGCAGGCCCACATCTACTGCGTCCAGCTCTGCCAAGCTGCTCTCTGCTTTCACAGATGTCCCCTGCTGTGTCTGTCACTCTGCACTGTCATAGAATCCGTATTCTTAATGGAAAAAATACCCCAAATTTTCATAGCTAACATAAGAGGATGATGATTACACTGTGTATCATTATCAAAGTAGTAGTTACAAGACATAAACCAAAAAGACTACAAAAAAGAGGTAAGATAAACTTTCTTTTCCATGAGCTAAGATTAAGCGTGATCGTGCTGTGACCCTGCAGTGGTCTGCTGCCCTCCACACGCTGGGACCCCGGGCGTTACTCCAGCTGGGTTTATTTTCATGGTCTTTCTCACCTCTGGGTGTCTGCTTAGCTCCAGCACCAATTCAGAGGCCCCTCAGCTCATCCTCTTTTCTCAAATTCTTTTTTTTTTTACAGTACTCTTGGCAACAACAAAAAAAATTTAATAAAATGAAGATGTCCTGTTAAAGGTCATAACAGCTTTGCGGTTAACAAGACGGAGGGAACAGAAATAGGTAATGGCTCTTTAACCCCAGGTTTCCAGGAGTGAACGGAGCAACTGGGGAAAATTAGTAAAGCATTCGCTGTTGTGCCAGGAATCCCACTGTGAGGACCTAACCCTTCAGATACACATGACTAAGAACTACAGTAGCAAAGCAGGTACACCTTACTATAGGGATGCAACCCAACTCTCCTGCAGAAGGCCCTGTTTTGTCAGCTGTATGAAAATACTGAGGGGCTGGGGGGTAGCCGGGGTGGATGGGCACCTGCCTACCAAGCATGATATACCCAGCACCAAAGAAGAGGAAAAAAACAACCATCAGTATCCATCCATACAATAAATATTTGAATTTTATGTATTTATGAAAGAACGTGTAAGTTCAAAATGTACTGATATGAAATAAAAATCAAGGGTGCTTTGATGAACAAATGAAAAGTAACATGAAAAGAATTCAAAATAGAATACAATTATTTGTAGACTTTTACCTTCATCATCAACTTCTGCAAAAATAAAAAAGAAATTATATAAGAGTTGCTATCTATTTTGAGAGGATACTAAGCAAGTAGAGGCATAGTGAGTAGAAGCCTTTCAATATTTTCTGGCTTTTGAAAGGTGTGAATACATTTTTTCTCAAAGTCTAAATTAATTGAGAAAACAATTTATAACTTGTTTCTAGACACTCCCCACAATACTATCAAGTCTTTTTTCTCTTATTAGTTATAAAAATAATTTGATTATGTATTTGAAGAATTTTTTAACTGAACAGAACCAAAGTATGTATTTGGCTAAAATATATGTATAGTTCTGACACTAAGATAAATTGACCAAGCCATTTTAATAATATTTCATGCTCTTTATATTAATCTCCACAGGAGATTGTATCAATTGTCTGCCTTGGGAACCACCGAGGGGATTAGTAAACTACATTTCTGGGTATGTCTGGGTGGGGCGTGGAGGCCTGACCGTGGGTACTACAGGTCGTCCCTGGCTCCTTCCTCTCTGGAAATTCCCCTTCTCTGCTTCCTGGCTAACATGGACCAAACATCTTTTCCTCCAATGCGATGTCTCTACCTTGGAGCAGCCAACCACGGACTGAATCCCCTGAAACCTCTTACCTTTTAATCTGTGGGTATGTGTCAGGGTCTGTGCCTAGACTCCCAATCCCCCAAACCGGCGCACAGCGAAGGCTCAAAGGAATGAAACAGGCACCATGGTCTTTAGGGCTGCATGAGTGAGATCCTCGGCAGAGCTGTAACTCTGCTAGCTGGCAGCCTACTGACGCTGAGCAGCCTGCATGTATCAGAACAAGCAAGGAGTTGAGTGGACAATGGAGGAAACATGAGCAAGGTCTTGGGATGAGTTCAAGGACCCCTCAGAGCAACAATGTTAATTAAGGAAAACTGTCCAGAAAGTCTCCAGGTGGCCTCAGCTGTGGCCCGTCTTGCCCCCTGAGGTGTCTCCTCATTCTCAGTTCAATCATGCCCGGCCACACCACTGTCCTGCACGTATTCAGCCTCAACGCTCTCCAACAGGTACGGGCATAAATCTGACAGGACAGCTTACTAATACAACTCATTTATAGTACAAGATCTTGGAGCAGTGACAGACCTGTACCTCTTTCTTAAGCATCCTACCACATCTCTGTTAAGGTTTCTATAAATATTTGGGCTTTTGCTCTTCTACTAAACAATTAGGCACTCATTTCTAATTGGATTGTACTGTTCACATAAGCTTCTTTTTGGTGGGGATGGAGGGGTGAGACTGAACCTCACTCTGTATCCAGGATGGCCTCAGACTCCCTGCATCCTCCTGTCTTCCGCATAGATTTTGAAGTGATTTGTGTTACACTGTATCACGATGTGTGTTCGAGCTTCTCTTTCTCATATAACTGTGGCTTACATGAAGGCAGCCGGTGTATTGTCTTAGGCACATCATCCTGTGACCACCTTTTCCCAGTATAGAGCATATAGAACAAGACCAAGTGGACATTCCCAGTGTGGGTTTTAGGAACTGACTCACAAGAATGGATGTAAAGGTCTTTCATAAAGTAAAGAACAGCACTTAAACTTGAACCACAAAGAAGACACCACTGGGCTTTAAGCACAGGCAGTGTCTGGATGAGTCAGGATATGTTCAGTAATTAGTGGCATGGAACTCTTAAGGGTGCTCTGGAGTTTGGGTTTCCAAGAAAAGGGCTCTTCTGAGCATCCCTGTGAAGAGTCAGAATTAAGTTTAGAAAATGTTAATTCAATCCAGAATCTTAAGCAGAAAATAACTGTAAATAGAGAAATGTGTGATTAAAACTGCTACAGACCTTAAAGGAGAGGCAGACAGGGAGGAGAAACTACATTTCATTTTACAAAACACTGGTGTGGTTAAGCAACCACAACTACCTTTCATTTCCCATGTATGTATACATTTGTAACCAATCAAATCAAAATAGTAAGATGTATTCTGCATCATTTTTTCTGTAAACTTTTACTTAATATTTGAAGATATAATGGCTGAAATTTTCCCTAATATGATGAAAGACACAAACCTAAGGGCAAGAATCTTACATGCCTTTGTGACAGGAAAAATGAACATTGAGGTGATGCATACATGAATCGGTTTGATGTAGCCATATATGCATATATATTTCACAACATTTACATGTAAATATGTACATATTTGTCAGTAAAAAATATAATAGAAAATGAAAAGGCAACTTGAGAATTAAAAGAACAGTACTTTTAAACATACATCTTCTAAAGGGTTAATAACCAAACCATATAAGAAACTCAATAGCACAGAAATAAAATAACCTGATTAAAAGTTAGGCAAAACATCTGAATGAATGTTTCTCAAAAGACATTTTATAAAATGATCAACAAATATATGAAAAACGTTGAACATCACTAATCAAACAAAAAATGAAAATTAAAGCCACAGTGAGACATGGCACACTGCTCAGAATGGCCATGACGGCATCAAAAAGATGCATGAGCACCTGGGTTGGTGGGGTGTGAACAGAACCCTCGTACATGGGTGGCAGGGACGTACATACAGTTACTAGGAAACACAGTAGGAAAGCTACTCAAAACTTTTCCAACAGAACTATTGCATGACCCAGAAATTCCACTGTGGATATATATCCGTGGGAAATGAAATCAACAGGTGAAAGGTACCAACATACCTGTTTACAGTAGCAGTAGTCACAATAGTAAGACATGGAGGAATGGAGAGACATCCATTTAAGGACACGAAAGTGTGGCTATGTAAGACGATTAAGTCTACAGATCTAATGTGAAGCACAAAGATAGTAACTATAATATATACTGTATATGCTGAAAATTTGCTAAAAGTAGATTTTAGTTGCTTTTAGCACACATTTAAAAAACAGTAACTAGGTGAGACGATGAATGTTAAACGGCCTGACTACAGAAACCATTCCATTAGCCATTAAAACATTATGCTGCATACCTTAAACATACACGATAAAAAACATTCAATTAAGAAGCATTAGGTATCTCACCAAAAGTGTGAAAGTCATCATATTACAGAGACACCCGCAGCCCCATGTTTACAGCAGCACAAGTCCTCACAGTTACACCTTGGAAGCAGCATACATGTCCAGGAACAGATAAATGGATAAAGCAAATATTTACATACGTCGGAGTACACCTGCGTGATTCATAGGAAATGGATGCACCTTGAAACCATCAGTTAAGTGAGATAAATCAGACGCGCAAACTTAAATTTTACAGTTTCTAAGAAACCCAAATTATAAATATAAAGAAAAATAAAAGACATAATAGGAAGTAGGGAGACTGATCTTTCCCAAGTGGGAAGAAAATGGATTTTTGGGAGGGAGAAGGGAGGGAAAGGAGGAAAAGAGGGTGAAAAAATGAACTAAGAAGTGTCATGATTGCAAATCCGTACTAATACATAAGAAATATTAGATACCTTAAGTAAAAGAGGACTGCACCCCAAAATTAGATCATTAGTATATCTGCTTCACAAGGAAATCTTTATAATCTGCTAAAACTCAACACAGAATCCTTCGATCCTTTGACAGTTAAAAATTGACTCTACAAGTCGACCCAGTATCAGCAGCAGTCTCAGCTCTTTACAGACAGTCATTCCTGGGAGCTGATAAATTCTTACACGGTTTCTCCTGTGAATATGCAGACAACACAGAGCTAAGGAAATGGGATTTCTGAGGAGCCCAACCTCAAGGCCATTGAGTTCAGTCCCCCGTTAGGAAATCAGTTGATTTCCGGAAGAGCAGAAATGCTCCCGGTTGTGTATCAAGGGCCTCTTTGCCAGGCCTTGGGGTTCAAGCTAATTACTTCTTACCCACGCTGAAGTCTCGACCTTTGCTTTGACACCTCGGCATAGCCCTGTGTTGGGGCCCCATCTGTAGGTAAACGTCAGCCGCTGTTTGGAGAAGAGAACAGATTTTCATGAGAGAGGAAGGCTGAGGAGGAACCACAAGCAGCAGCAAGTTCCAGGGCAGTTAGGAATGATTTCCACTCTCACCCACCTAGGTAAGAGGAACCAATCGGGATTTCTCAAAGTTTCAATGTACAAAGTGGACCGTTCGCTTCCAATAGAAAGATTATGATTCTACCATCAGTGAAGTGGGCAGAAGCAGACATATTCAGGAAAGCCCAGTAACTTTATAACCATGTGAAACCAGGCAGTAAATCCATGTCAAAATTCAAACCAACACTGGTTTAAATCTAGTCTCCTTCTCACTTGTCCAAGAAAATCACTATTCTTACTGTGGCTACAAAAAACTCCATTTCTGGTAATAGATACCCTATAAATAGTCATTGATTAACTGGAAGACTAAACTGATTGAGGGGCATGTTTCAAAAAACAATTGTTAAATGCATCAAATTCCGTATACCAAAATGAAACTGAAAATATGCGTTAGTTCAATACACACATCTTACCCAGGGCTTAAGCTGGTTTAGACGTGTTCCCTAAGGACCGGCGTGCAAGCTTTTCAGTTTAAGCTGGTTTAGACGTGTGTTCCCTAAGGACCGGCGCGCAAGCTTTTCAGTTTAAGCTGGTTTAGACGTGTTCCCCAGGAAGGGCGTGAAAGCTTTCCAGTTTAAGCTGGTTTAGACGTGTTCCCTAGGACCGGCGCGCAAGCTTTTCAGTTTAAGCTGGTTTAGACGTGTTCCCTAGGACCGGCGTGCAAGCTTTTCAGTTTAAGCTGGTTTAGACGTGTTCCCTAAGGACCGGCGTGCAAGCTTTTCCGTTTAAGCAGAGCTTTCAGTAACCTCCCGAGCTCTGTGATGCTAACTTCTACCTCCTCGGTGCCCCTGAAAACGTAACCTTACGAAATCCTCACCGCTGGCCCTTAGCTGAGATGGGGCGATTCCCCCAGAGGAACTTCGGGTGTCCCCAGATTCCCCAGGTTAGGGCAAAGGCGCAGAGGTCTCCAGCACCAGCACCCACTTTCCCAAATAAGAGACGAGCCGAAGGAACTCAGCGGAACCCTACCCTCTCCGGGGGACCCGCAGGATGATCGGTGCAGTTCCTTCCGGTCCGGAGAAAATAAGGGAGGCCTTTCCCACGAGTGAGTCCTCTCGCAGGGGACTCGGCCCCCGCAGACCCCGCCCGCCGAGCGAGTGCGGGCTCGGGAGGGGCCCGGCTCGGGAATGGCCGGCGCCCGGACCTCCAGCCCCGCAACCCGCACCGCCCGCCCCCTCCCCCGGCGCCCTTCCTCTGCCCCCGGGCGCGCGGGCCCGGCGGGCGGCTCGTTGGTCTAGGGGTATGATTCTCGCTTCGGGTGCGAGAGGTCCCGGGTTCAAATCCCGGACGAGCCCGCTGCGTTTCCTCTAGAACGTTTAAGGACCCGGTTACCCGCGCCGGGAGACAGCACGGCGCTCCTGGTCAGCCCCAGCGTCTGCGTGCGTGCGTACGTGCGTGCTGACGTAGCCCATGCGTGTGCGTAGCGGCTCGCCGGCGGAAGACTCGAACTGCAGAGCCACTGGCAGCGGCGTCATTCCCGCTTTTCACGCCGGGGGGCGTCTGGGATTTATTTATCGCTCCCGAGTCGTTCTGTCCCTGCATTTCACCAATGCCTTGGCTGATTTTTATTCGACAGAATAATTAGTGAATGCTGAGTGCGCCTCAGTGCAGAATGTGAAGAAAGCAATGATGCATAAAAAGTAAATTAAGCATTTTATCCCATGGCACTTTTTTTTAACGTACGCTTGCAATACATAATAGTCCGTGTGCGGGAAGTGGAGCAAACGATACATCTTCACCATCTCGGATCGCTTTACCACCACCGCCCCGACCTCCCAGCCCTTCCCCTTTTGCGCACGTTAGCTAGTTAAGACGCCCCTTGAGAATCCCCCAGTATTTGCTTTTGTGGCTCTTAGTTACTTGCTGAGACAAGATACCTAACCACCCAAAGTTAGAGGAGGACAGGTTTATTTAGCCCACGGTTTGTAGAGGTTTCAGTCCACAATTGGCTGGCTCCAAGGCACAGTGGCACAGCAGACAGGCATTGCAGAGGAGTAACAGTTCATGATGGGCAGACTGAGGCAAAGCAAGAAGGGGTCTTAGCTGCTCTTCTGTCCCTTTCATACTCCATCTAGGTACCGGGATTAGGGCGGTGACACATCACTCCGTGGACTGATGTAGTACTCACACACTTTTAATCCCAGCATCCCGCATTCTAGATGCAGCCACTTCTGGAAAAACCCCCACCTATGAGGCTTTGGAGGACATCTAGACATACGTCATGACAGTGGCCAGGACTGAAACCTCCCTTTCCCATTTCTTTCCTGCTTCAAGGTTTAGCTTGCCCTGCTCATCTTGGTATCCTGAAAAAATGTGGGGCTCTTTATCGTTATTTTGCCCAATTTTGAGGACCCATTGAGTATAAAGTTGCAGGGTGTTGTGCAGAGATGAGTTGCCTTTTTCTGTATGTAAAATATAAATTTATGGTTTTTGTAATTTGATATAATTTTATAATTTGGACTAAGTTTGAAATTTAAAAGGAACTTTCTCTAACTTCTATCCTTTAATGATTTTTTCAGAATTGAGAACGTCAGTTTTATGCCACTTAGGAGTTTGAATAATTATTCTTCAAGGAATTTTACTATCCCAAGAAGGCTCAGTTTTTGACATTTAAGTGTCTGACAGTAAATGACACAGGCAGATTACCCTAAAATGATTCAGTAAACTGGACTCACAGTCTCAGTTACCAATTGTTTTAGGACCTAATTTACAGTTGCTGACCACTAATCAAAGGTTACTAAACACCAGAAGTAACTGTGAGCAACAAAAATAAAAATGAACTAGAAAAAAAACAAGGAAAATATTAGGTAGAGTAACAAGAACTTGTCAAGAAAGTATGAGAGAGAAACAGAAGGAGAGAGAGAAAGAGAGAAGAGAAGGAGGGAGAGTGGGGAGTTTGAACAATAGCAAGAGAGAGAGGATGCAATAGAAAAATTTGGACTGAAAAGGTAAAATTCATCTTCCAGAATGAAAAACAAAAATATACAGGGAAATTTCAGTTGCATCCCTTAGTAAGAACCCAAATGAACTGAAAACCTGTGTCTAAACCAAAATCTGCAGCAAATGTGTATAGCAGTTATAGTCATAATTACTAATGCTTGGAAGCAACCAAGATAAACCTACATCAGTAAGTGAGTGGTACAGTGGAATATTAGTAAGAAAACGAAAGGAATTATCAACCACAAGGAGAAAAAGAGAAACCTGAAATGCTTTTGGCTAAGTGGAGGAAGCCAATAGGAAAAGGCTGCATAATATAAATATAAGTGAACTAGACAACATTATGGAAAGATAAAATTGCAGAAATAGTAAATAAAGCAGCAGTTGCCTTTACGGAGAGATAGCTGAAGAAGTACAGGTTGTTTGGGGGTGATGCAACTATTACTCATTTCTTAAAACCCACAGAAGGGACAATATTGAGATTAAAAGTTTTAACATAAACTACAAGTTTTAGTTAATAAATGTGTCAAAACCATTTCACCATTTGTGGCTAATGTACTGCCATAATATAACCTGTAAGTAGTAGGAGAAGGGAAAATGGGAACATTATTTTTTCAGTAAACTGAAAATAAAAAACCATTAATTGAATAATAAAATATTAATTAATTAAAATAATTCTTTAATTAAAATATAAAAGACATAAAACATTGAAAATTGTAGAAAGCAGAAGAAACATCCTGGAAGTTTAAACTCCAAGTAAAAGAAGTTCCAGAGAAAGAATAGAAAAAAAAAACCAGAAGAAAATCAGTAACAAAAAAATCAAGCTAATTTCCCAAAATAAAATAATGTAGTGCAGTAAAAAAGTTATCTACGTAATAAATGAAAATAGAAAGATTAAAGTTTATGTTTCAGACATTTGAAAGCATCGAAGCTAAGAAGTCATGCTGAGCAAGACAGTAAACGCTAACGGCGAGTTATCAGGAAGTGCACAGCAATTCCGAAAGCTGGAAGAGCACGGAGAACTCTCCCACAATCCCCAAATACATGTCCAAACCCTGAAAGCAAATATTCCCAGTCTAGCTTTCCATACACACAGTCATTGAAGGAAGAGTCAGACAAGTATCAAAGATGTTTTCTAACACAAGAATATTTAAAGTCTCATCTCCAATAAACACTTCTTAGGCAAACACTGTGCTCCACCACGGCGAGAAGCTGCACTGTATCAGGAAAATAGTTGAGACACGGCCTCTGAGGTAAAGGCACGCACAGTGGGACGGGAGGAAGGCAGGGTGACACCGGGTAGCTGTGTGCGACTGCTGCGGAATTTCCTTCCTTCTTTTTTTTTTTTTTTTTTGCAAAATTTTAACAGTTATTTATGGGTGGTGAGTATTTTAAAAGAATTACCATAGTCAGAAAACAAAACATGAAAGATGTGTGGATATTTGCCCATTATAATTAGAAGTAGTGAATTCTAATTCAATAAAAAATGATGCTATATTTGGAGGACCAAAAAAAAAAATGATTGGAAAAGTTTCTATATGTGGAGATGCTCAGGGTGAGGAAAGAGGTATTGGGAAATCTACAGAAAACACTAAGTTTAAAAGAAATCAAAAGCAATAAAAACATATGCGTCAGAATACAATTTTGTCTTTGTGATCCAGACTCAAAGAATAGCAGCGTGCAGGAATCTCCTGTCTCCTGACTGCCCGGTGACATCCGAGGGAGTCAGTGGTGCCCGGGACATCCGCGGCAGGGCACCGCTTAGAGCCTTCTCTCCCAGGCGGCACCTCTGTGACCCAGTGTGCCCTTCTCTCCGCTGGGGCCGACTTTCCCTGCAGTACAGGCAGGGGGAGGAGGGAAACGGAGGGCCATGATTACCTCTGCAGAGCAGTAGCAGGAGGCTTTTCATACCCTTTCTCTCTCCTGTCTTCATTTAGGAATTGTCACATGGCCCCTCTTACTATGCACTGCAATCTCTCCTCTGGCGAATAGGAGCGCAAGTGACTTCTGTTTCTTGGTAGCAACAGTATCAGTGGACAGTGTCTTGGTTACTTTTCTATCATTTCTGGGACAAAATACCTAACACCCAAAATGAAGGAAGGAAAGGTTTATTTAGCTCACTGTGCAAGTTTCTATCCATAATGAGCTGGCTCCAAGGCAGCATGGCACGGCACTGGGACAACATTTCAAGGTGGCAGAAAACAGCAAAAGCAGCGAGAGCAAAAGAGGGAGAGCAAGCCGCTTTTCCTGCTTTATATTGTACACGGACCACCTCCCCACACACCCACTCCAGGGCCGGTGTAGCACTCAGAATCTCCCTGCCCTCCTCTTGCACAGGCTGAGGATATTTACAAAGTAAGGATCCTGGCTCCCCGCTGAGTCTTTCAGTTAAACTTCTAAACTTCTCAAGTGCACACAGTGTATCAACCATGAGAGGCAGCTAGCTGTGTCCACGGGGGCAATTTGGAGAAGAGCTGGTAAAAAACCGCAGCACCACAAGCTGAGAGGAGAACGCTGCCAGCGGAGAGTAAGATAAAGACAAGGAGCCAGTGTTTTTCAGGCACGTATTTTTGAAGTAGTTGAGGGCTAAAACGTGTGTGGTAATTCTGATCAAAAACATACTCCAGCTATGCATCCGCTGTCAAAGGAGCGGCTGGCAAATGTCTCCCCTCCAGCAGGTTCTCGCTTCTCTTTCTACATTGCTTCCTGTGCCGCACAGAAGCTTAATTTGACGCGCCCGCTTGCTGGTCCTTTATATTGTTTACTGTGCAGCTGGGTTCTGTTCAAAAAGCCCTCGCTGGTGCCTGTCTCCTGTTTATCTGTTTTATCTCCAGCAGCTTCAGTGTTTCTGTTTTAAGGTTCAGATGTTTTCTCATTTATGCACATGCTCCAACTCCCCGCGAGGAAAGTAATTGTTATGTACTGTGGACATGTAGCAATATAAGCAAATCCAATATTTAATAAAAAACAGGAGGTAAACTTAGAGTATGGAAATAAGACTCTGCCAGGTGAGAGGAAGCCGGCGCTGCCCCCACCCCGTCCTTCGCCATCGCACGCCCCTCCCCCGCCCCTCCCCCCGCTCCGCGCGCCGCGCCCTCCCCAGCCGCCCCCAGTCCCCAGCGTGCTCCCAGGCGCATGTGTCCTCAGTCAACAAGCGAGAGCGCCCTCCAACGTGCTGACGAGGTGGCCGAGTGGTTAAGGCGATGGACTGCTAATCCATTGTGCTCTGCACGCGTGGGTTCGAATCCCACCCTCGTCGCTAGTATCCTTTTAGCGAGGACAGGAGATTTCTGTCCAGTGGCACCTACCATAACTCGAGTCCCTTGGCTTTGGCGAGAGCGTGAAGTTTTCCTGTTCCGTAGCTGTCGCTGTGCTTTGCTTGGATTTTCACCTTGGTGGCTGATTGGAGGTCAGGGTCGGTAGGAAGGGAGGAGCCTAGAGAGAGAGGCCTTCTGCTGAGTTTCCTGCCTGCTGGAAGCCTGGGCGGGAAGGTGACGGGGAAGAGGAGACTCGCAGAAACACGCCGTGTCGCACTCAGATTCTCAAGGAGAACCTGAACAACCCCGGGCCGCAGGGACCGAAGCGATGGCTCGGGCTTCGCGCCAAGTTTTAAGAAACTTGGGTTGAGTCGTGTTTTTTGTTTGTTTGTTTTTTGTCTTTTTGAGACAGGGTCTCGCTCTGCAGTGCAGGCCGGCCTTGAGCTCACTTTGTAGCCTAGGCTGGTCTCGAATTCGCAACGATCCTCCTGTCTCAGCCTCCCAAGTGCTGGGATTACAGGCTCGAGCCACCACGCCCAGCTCAGGGGTTGAGTCGTTTCTAAGTGGCAACCACAAAAACCAAAAAAGTTACTCTTACAAAAGTTAGGTCCCCTCTCCGGACCATACTTACACGCCCTGGAGCACCTGCCTTCACAAGCAGTTTGCACTGCTGTGCAGTCTCCTTTATCATCAGCTCGACAACCGCGCGGCCATCAAAACAGTGGACATACTACGACCTACTGTAGCCATTCTTCCTGTTGGAAATTGATTCTCTTTCAGGAGATTGAATGGTTCCAGAACGTTTGTTGTAGTCAAAGGCTTGAATAATGATTATTTATAAGGTTTATATTTGCATAAATTACATTATGCTATATATTCAGGTACATCTTGAGTCTATTTAGTAAGTAGAACAACCAGAATTTTGTCAAATTCCATTCTCTACTTACCGCTTTTATTTACCATAAACTTATCAATTCTTAGAATAACTTACTGCAAATATATTTTGCTCTTTTTAAACACGTTTTTACATAATTCAGTCATAAAACATTTAAAATAGGGCTGGGGATATAGCTCATTGGCATAAGCAACTGCCTGGCAAGTGCAAGGTTATGAGTTCAATTCTTGGTATCAAAAAAAAAAAACATTGAAAATACACTGAAGTTTATTAGTGACAAGGATCAAGATGTGTAATCACTTACCCCAATCACTGTCCCTTCTCTTCCTCAAATGTAACCACCAAACTGATTTTCCCTTTTCTTGGTACTTCACATTTTCCTATTTTGTTCTTAATTTTTCATTCTTAAATGCTTACCTGAATCTGAACTTCATGTAAATAGAATACATTTTCCATGTTGTATTAACGGTACTCAGCAAGCGTCCTCACTGTTGCAGTGCGTGTGATTTACCCACTCCCACTTCCTGTAGCTCCTCACCATGAGGCAGGAAGCGGACCAGGACCAGGAAACAGCAGGACTTTGGAACACGAGGGCGACCATGTCAAAGTTATAAAGACAGTAGAGGCAACGCTGTCTCCCCAGGATCCCAGCCATGTGCAAACCCAAAAACATCTGTGTCCAGCCTCAGTTACCCTGTGGTTCTGACCCCTGCCCTGTGGCCTTAATGCCAGGACCCTGCCTGTAAAAGCCTTGTGGTGTAAAACTCCCCCTTGGACCAGTGGGCTGAGCCGGATCCCCCTTGGGCGGCAGCTCGGGGCCCTCCCCAGCTCCGGATCCTCCCACAGCCCCAGGCCCCAGGATCCAGAGCTGCCCTGCCCACCCCCCTGCGGAGGGGGCCTCTGCTTCTTAACCGCCTCCTTACTCCTTTTGAAAAATAAACCTCACTCCTCTCACTGTTTGTGAGCCTCCTGCTCAATTCTCTTCCAGGAAACGAAGAACCAGGAGGCAACGCCCTCCCCCAGGCCCCCACCCAGCAACAGTAGCCCAAGTGCTACGACTTATTTGTGCCTTGGTGTTCATTGTGGTTGTGCAGCAAATCCCCCTAAAGTTTCCTTGTTTAAAACGTTTCTCTCTCGACTTCTGAGGGTCAGGGTTCTGGAAGAGGTGTGGCTTCCTGTGCACTGGCTTGACGACCCTCACAGAGCCACAACCAAGGTTCACAGGAGCTTCCGCCAGCCTGGCTACTCTGGTCCCCTTGACGCGGCTGCAGACAGGATGCTAGACTGAGCTCTTCGCACCGCCACCTGCTGTCTGGAGGTCACTCTGCTCCCCTTCATTTGACCCCTCCACTGGACGGCTGGGTCACCAAAGCAGCAAGAGCCAAACCTCAAAAGAGAACTGGAGATCCAGCACAGCCTCGTTTCGGAAGTGACCTCCCGTGGCTCGTAGCTTCGTCTGTTCTAGTGAAGTGATTAGAGGGTCCCGTCCACACTCAGATCACTCGGAGCTGGGGCTCTGAGGGGTCACAGGCCCAGTTCAATGGTGATGAACATGTCTCCCTTGTAGCTATGACAAATTATATTACTAGGAATGCTCTTGTTCATTTCTTCTGGTTTATATTTTTATATGCACACTTCCTGAGCCATACATTATAGAGATTTTGATTTTGGTAAAAAAGTGCCGATTTTTTCTAAAGTGCTCTTATTGGCCTATACCCCACCCCAGCAGCCTAGGTACACTCCCATTGGCCCACGTCCTGCCTCGGCTTGGCATAACATCATTTGGTGTTAGTGTGGGGTTACACCACTGCTTGTTTAATTTCCTAGGACGGAAACGTCCAGCTGATGCAAAGGTAGGAAGAATGCTAGGAAAAACAGTAGGAAGAATGGTCCTGCACACCAACCACACAGCTTCCAAAGGGTCACTGAGTTCATTAAACTATTTGTCATGGGCTTCTAATAAACAAGGATATTATGGGTGATTACATTTAACATTGTTAGCAATGGTTCGGTATCACCTTTTAATCAGATTAGCTCAAATTTCCCCAAAATATTTAGAACGCATTGACACCAAATGCTACTGAGTGTGGAGCAGCAGGAACTCTTGGTATTTGCTGGTGAAAATGTAGAAGAGGCTGGCCACTCTGGGAAACTGTAGAAACAGCTTGACAGCGTTTGGGTGAGGCCAGGACAACGGTCCACTGTCTAACAAAATCTGTTTGTCCTGTTGGGTTGAGGATGCAGGCAAAATGACCAACATGGCTGAGGAGATGTGAAGCTGATCCCTACAGGGGGCTGTGCCAGCTGGAAGGAGCCTACAGGGAGGAGCAGTGAGCTCACTCCAGCCTCTTGTTCCTCGCCCTTTTCATATCCAAAGTATTTCACACATCAGATTCTTAAAACAGTAAGTTTGTAGAGTTCCGAAGGTAAGTACCATTAATTGCTATGATTTAGTATGCATCGCCCCCATCGGAAAGGGACACACAACTGCGGAGGAGGACCTAAGGGCAGTACCAGCACTAGGGGCTTTAAAACCCAACAGCCCGGGGCCAGGGACGAAGCTCCGCGGCACAAGTGCCTGCTTGGCAAGCGCAAGCTGGAGGTTGTGAGTGGAATCCCTGCCCCGCCCCCACGCCAGAACAAAGAAAAACAGCAGCCTTGGCGCAGGTCTTGAAAATCTATATCCACAAGCAAATCCCTGTGGCAAGCAGTGACAGTGTGCGGGAAAACGTTTTGGGAACTTAGCGCTGCAAGTCCCTGGGCCTGGCTGCTGAGGGCGGCAGAGGGTGGAGGAGGGATCAACAGCCCGGCACCTGCTCCGCCGACCCAGCCGCAGAGCTAGGAAAGGTCTGGAACACAAACGCCACCCCTGTCATTAGCGTTCTCTGCCTTAGGTTTCCGGTGTGTTGTGAAGAAGCAGATGAGGCTGTGAGGATGTAAACAGGGCGGTGGAGCCTTTACAGGTCAGGAGACAGCCGTGGCCTGCAGGCCGAGTGGGCAATGTGGGGGCGCCCTCGGCAGGCCCTCACCCTCACCCGCTGATGGGCTTGGGGCCCGACGCCGGCGCAGCCTCCGTCTTCTTGGGGCTTACAGATTTTTGAATGAAGTATTTTGGCAGTGATATATGAGCTGGAAAAGAAAACACCCACCAATTTTTATATCTGCATAGTACTGACATAGTTGGAAGAGGTTTGTAATAAAATATTAACATTGACTTTTTTAGTTTTACATAGTGAAAATATTTCCCAGTTTGTCAGTTTTCTGTTCCTTGTTTGCTGGTATGTTTAAACATTTTAAGATTTTTTAGTGAACGTATTTTTTCACGTTCAGAATGAAATTCGGAAACACATTAAAGGAAATCATTTTCTATATTTTCATTCCGCAGATATTTACCAACCGCCGCCCCCGTCCCTGCCTGTCACTCCCAGTGCAGTTTCCGTTTGTGTCCTCACAGAAGAGAAAGCAACAGGCAGAGGGACATGTGGCATTGGCCGTTTGCAATCAGGGGACACGAGTGTCCGCATTTATTTTTCCTTATATAAATACACTCCAGACAGGCGCACAGGAAACTACTAGTGTTGTGGCTTTTTCCAGTACTATGTCATAGATAAATCAGCCAGAGCTGGTTCAGAGCAGTGAAAAGATTTGATAACAACGGCCCGATGTAAGAGAGGCAGCTGAGCGCTGAGGGAGGCAGTGGCGGGGTGGCAAGGGCCTGGCAGTGCAAAGTCACAAAAAGCACAAGCGGAAGGAGGTGAGAGGCCTGTGGATCCCACCTGCCCCGCCGGAGTTGGTTCCTGTCCTTCCGCAGGGGCGGGTGACGGAAACAGAGTGTAAATGCCCTGGCGGCCGCAGCCGCTTCCCTCAGGCAGGCGCTGGAGGAGGGAGAGGGCGGAGATGATGCATTCGATCCAGCGGGGACCAGCCGGAGGGCTCAGAGGAGCCGGACTGCAGTCGGTCATGGAGAAAGTGGCTGGCTGCCAACAGTGGAACCACCCACATACAATCCTTAAACCCAAGCAATGAAATCTAAGTCCTAATGGAAAACCGTACTACACAGCTCAGCTGCATTACCCACAACGGCCACGAGTCGGCAACAACACTTCCCTATTGGCAATCGGAAGGGCGAGGCCCTGCAGCGCCCCCTGCCGTCACCGGAAGGAACGGAGCAGCCCCGCGGGGCCCCTTCGTTCAAGATCCTGAATTTCCCTGAAGAGATGCTTGATTCCATAGTTGACCAAAAGGAAAACATTCCATTAACTGGGCCTTTTCAAACCTTTTTTTTTCCAAGGTAGAGAACAGCGTGGTCATGGGAGGACTGAAGCCTGGAGTAGGCCGAGGCACAGGAACCACTGCTGCCAGGACCCCAGCCTGGGCTCACCCACAGGGGTGTCCCAGGGGTCTGCACCACAGCAGGCAAGGGTGGGGACCACACATCATCTCCCTCAGGAAAGCATCCACAGGTGTCCTAACAGGCACGGGTGTGGTGATGCACGAGAAAACCGAACCTAAGGGGAAAATTTAATGATCTGCTACCTACCTGATTCTTAAGACATAAATAATTGACTCGCATTTTTTTCTTACAACAATTTGGTCTGAGTGTGACTCTCTTCGGTTCCACATATGGCATTTGGTTGTGATTCTTCTTAAATAGATTTTGATTTTGATCCATAACATTTACCCAAATCTCCAAGCAGCTGTGTCCAAACTGAAAAAGGATCTGGGAGACTATCATGGGCAGCGGAGACGCCGACCATGGTGAAATGAATTCCCATTGCGTGTCTGTTCCTTTGAAGCATGAGGAGAAAAAAAAAAGGCAAAGTCATCCTGCATTTAAATTTAAAGGTTCTTAATATCTTTGCGTTTATCTTTGAAATTTTTAATTAATATAAAATCTCAGCTCCAGCTGTAAGAAAGATAATTTTCTGCATCTATAGACAAAATTTTAAAAGAGATCTCAATATTTTTATTCTGAATTAAGAAAGAGAAGAATGAGAAAGGAGTTTCCATCTATGTTAATATTTAAAAAGTACATTGGAAGAATGTTGTGGATTCTCTCTGGAATTAAGGAAGTGGGGTGATTAAGAAAAATAGAACAATATATAAAGGAAACATCAAAAGTAGAAATACAATAAACAAGACAGTTTTCCCACACCAGTTATATAAAAACACTTCAACAAGTCACCAACTGTTTAAGAATTATTAAAAACTTACAGCCAAGTGTGTAGTGCCTACTTGTAATCCCAGCGCTCTGGGATGCTGAGGCAGGAGAATCACAAATTTGAGCCCAGCCTGGGCAATTTAGGGAGTTTATGTCTCACAATTTAAAAAAGGCCCCTCCGTGTGAAGGTCCTAGGTTCAATCCTCAGTACTGGGGTTGCGGGGGAGAAACATTGGTGGGGGGGGATCAAACTCATGTTGCACTTGTTAGCTAGGTGCTCACACCATTGAGCTAAGTACCCGGCTCTGACTTACTGGCATTTATAAATTTATAGCAGTTTGCCTCAGTAAGCACATTTAAGTTATGTTTGAAGACTTCTGAGACAGTTCAGCTCGCCAGCTTTCAATGCATCACTTTTGAGAGCATTTTTAGAAACACTGGAATTGTCTGTCGCAGAGCTCCGCCTATCCCGACAGAGAGACCAAGACACAGCGAGGCAGGGGAAGAGGCCAGAAGAAAACCAGGAGCCAGCAGGAACCCAAAGACCCAGCTCCTTTGAGTCAACACCTCCCACAGCTCTCCTGAGCCAGCTAACGAATATACTTAAAATTCCTTTAACATACCATACAAATAAATCATTTTAGTAAATCAGTAAAATTAACATGGCAAGTAAACAGGAGACGCAGCGGAACTACACCTCGCGGACCCGCGCCGGCTCTTAGCCCCTGCCAGACAGGCACACAGCGTCCGTTCCCCAGGGCACCAAGTCCTTAGTTGCCTCTTTATTTTATATTTTATTTTATTTTATTTTATTTTATTTATTTATTGTGGTACCGGGGATTGATCTCACAACCTCTCATTGCCAAGCAGGCGCTTGTGCCACTGAGCTAAATCCCCGGCCCTGTTAGTCACCACTTGAACCAAGTCCTCCAAAACCGAAGGACTTCTACATACGAAGGATGCGATCCTCCTTTCCGGTAAAGCTAAGGAGAAGGCTGCGGTGCAGCTTAGCGGGTGACCACTTGCCCTGCATGTGCAAGGCCTTGAATTCCATCCTCACCACAGCAAATCAAAAAAAGAAACAACAACTAAGTCCTTGGTCATCTATGTGTGGCCTTCCCTTTTCTCTATAACGTGTAGAAATGGGTCAAAAGATGTGACATGCTAAATATAAGTTATTTAATGATTATATAGATGGTCTCAGCTACAGTGTAAGAGACAGTGAAGCACATTTAAATCCAGAATAAGTGTCTATCCCAGTGGAAAGAGATTCCTGCCTCATCTTTGACGAAATACCTAAAAGAACATAAGAATATTTATGCACAGGGGACACAGTGGCATCAGCGTCCCAGTCAGCCTCAACGAGCCCAGTATTTACTGTAGACCTCAACACACCCTCCTCCGCTCCCTCATTGATCCTCTGGCTCACAAACTGCTCAGGGAGGAAACGGGGCTTGCAAACAGAGACCGAAGTCTGCATGCCTGAGGACATAAAGCTGGTCACTGAGAACATCCCCAGAAGAGCAGGCCCCTTGGTCAGCATCACATGGGACATCATGGGACTATTCTGGGAAATTCACCCACAGGACTTTTCCCCAAAGCTTGTCAACAAACCTATTTTGGCCGACTTCAGATCCCTGTCTGTCCAGACAAACCAATGGCCATGCATGCGAGTCGGCCAGCTTGGTATCTTGCAGTCTCCTCCTAGAAAAAGAAAAAAGAGAGACACGATGTCCAGATCCCAGGCAGAGACAGGAATTCTCGCTTGCTGCTCAGTAACCCAACTATTTCTGCTACTGCGGTTACCGCCTGTGGTGGCAGAAGCGTTCAGTCCTATTTGCTGAATGCTATTATAGGCAGGTCATTATCTTAAGCATATTAACAGTATTAACTTATGAACCCTACAACACCCTGTTTAATAGGGAGCAGGAAAAAGGCTGAAGAAAAGAACCTGTCAGTGCTTTGCAGTAGGTGGAGGAGCAAGTTTCCAACCCAGACAGTCTCAGTGACCCACTGGAAATTTCTCATGTCCTGAATTACAGCGTTCAGGAGAAACGTTGGAACGTGAGCCCCTCACTTGCTCTAGCAGTCACTTTCCCCTTCAGTGCCGGCTCAGGCTGGGTCTTCCACGTGACAATCAAGTGCTGATTTCCGTGTCCTATGTGAGGCAATAAACCTAATGACCTAACGATGTGCAGGTAACAGTAGGCAGGACGGATACGGCCTCCAACTTCCCAGCATGGAGGGTCCTTCGCACCTTCTCTAGTAAATGACTAAACATGCATTTCAGATTCTGGAAAAATTCAGGCTTTTTATACTAAAATTAAAAACCCACCAGGTGTGGTAGCACACGCCGGTAAGCCCGGCACTCGGGAGGCTGAAGCAGGAGGATCACCATGAGTTTGAGGCCAGCCTGGATTACATAAGCAAGTTCAAGGTCAGCCAGCACTACACAGCGAGACCCTGTCTCTAAATAAATTTAAAAATTCAACTGTTTCCATGTGCAGAATACAAATAATGCCTTCATGCACTGCAGACTCTAAACAGTTATATATCCAAACTCCTCGGAGGAGAGTATTAGGAAAAGTGACACTCCAACATTGAAATAAGCCATTCAAATCAATGAATAGTTTGTCAGTATATTACTGTGTATATATATATATATATATATATATATATATATATGAATCAAAAATTGAAGATCAAGTTCAAGGACACTGTACATCTTGAAGCTAACTTTAACATACCTGAGATAACAGTCTGACTGAATAGACAGCTGCATGGTGTCACACACGCTCTAGGACTGCTTGCTTTCCAGTGCATGCTCTGAATACATCTCTATTCACCTAGGGTGGATAGCTGGCAGGTATCCTGATTACAATAACTGCAGATTAGTTTTGGTGGTTTTCTTTGTTTTTAGTATGTGCATAGTAGAAAAAGGAAATAATATCATTTGATAAAGTTTGGGGAGAAAGGGTCCCTTAAAAACAGTTGCTTGTATTTCATTTAAGGCTATGCCCCATATAGGCCTTCGGCTTGTAATCACTGGGGAGGACCTGATATTTCCCAGTATTGTGAATGAAAAATAAAATACCTGTTTATTTTGTGATATCTACCTCCCTACCTCTTTATATAAAATGTATCACAATGTTCATCCTTTTAAAGATGTACTGTGACGGTCTAGCTTTGAATGAATTCTTTTAGAGCTGGTTAGCTATGAGTTGAACTGACATTTATTTTCCAAGCAAAGGATGAAAGTCTTCTCTGTGTGTGTGTTGGAGATGGAACTCTAATGCTGTACCACTGAGCTATTATTCCCCAAGCTCCAATATCCTCACGCTTAAGGGGACTCTACTTAGATGCAAATAACCCAAAAAAGGACTGTCGATTTACGTATCACTTAGGCAGGTTAGTCTTCTAAGGAATAGAATGAATTGGAATCTTTTCAACTGAACTTTGTGTAGTTTCAAAAATTGAGTCTTCATAAATTTTCACCTGTGGCTGGATTGCATGTCTGAGTCATCTTCTGCCCGAATCCCTCTTCTCCCCTGAACTCTGCTTTTTACTCCAATACCTTTATCCTGTAAGACAAAGAAACATCCAAACAATCATTTAGCTGGGAAATGATCATTTGATTACTGGAATAACAGTATCAGAGGCTTAAGCGACATAACAAGTACATGACATTTATGCTGCCTATTCACCGGTCTGTTATATCATTGGTATAGGATGTCAGTTGTAGTAAGAGAAAAAACCTTTTGCCTTTTCCTGGTTCATTTTCATGTCTTAAGTGTACACTTTCTCAGGAGATTACAACATGGGCGGAGCTGGATGTACGTAAGAAATACGCAGCTGAATACATGGAGGGAGTTTCTAAAAGCTGAACGAGTTGATAGAAATTCAAAGGAATACATTTCAGCGCAGTAACTGGCTCTGAACAGCTGGCAAGGTGTGGGTTAACAAACGGGAAAGCACACTCCACAGTAAATTGAAGCAAATACACACTATTTAGTTATTCTTCCTGTACTAATATTCATTTAGATAAAATAAGGCAGCAACTTAAATTGCCTAAATTTCCCTTTTAAGACAAACCAAATCATAGAAGCTTCCAAACGTCTCTTAAACACAATTTTGAAGCTGTGACCTAGAAAGAGCTTGGGCGACTGGTTCTCATTGAAGACCTCCCAAAGGACGCAGAATCTGATTTTCCCTCGGATTCCAAACACAAACATAACTTAAAATGCCAAAGCGCCTTTAAAGCTGGAGCCGAGTTGGTCTCCTGAGCCCGGAATTTCCGCAAACGCAAGCCGCGCGCCCAGTCACAAAACTTATCTTTCCCAATTTCCGCCTTTCCAACGGTAAGTGCGGGAGGTAATAAACCGCATACTAAAAAGAAATAAAATGAAGAATGGAAAATGGAAAGAACATTCTCCACCAACAACGCTTTCCTTACGGACTTTGCGCGCTAGACCGGGTGGGTGGGCCCGAGTCTCCCACTTTCGAACTAGGTGACCAATCAAAACACGGGCAGGAAGACCCGCCCAAAAACGCCGCCGCCAATCACAACAGGCAAGGGAGCTGCCCGGGAAACTCAAACTGACCGCGAAGACCCTGCGGCCAGCAGGTAACCTTTCAGTAGACTGTAAGTGGTCCAACGCTCAGAGAATGATTCTACACTTTCCTACATTAGCTCTTAACTCTTATTAAATTTAGCAAAAAATGGCAGTGAAGTACTTACGATGCCGGGGTTAACGCAGCTACACCAATCGTCAGCGCAGGAAAAAAAAAAAAAAAAACAGTACAGCTCTCTCTTTGAAAGGATGGTGGCTCTTAAAAGAGCCGTTAGGGCTAGGAAGTGGCAGCCGAATAAGATGGTTACTTGGCACTGGTGTACTTGGTGACCGCCTTGGTGCCCTCCGACACCGCGTGCTTGGCCAGCTCCCCGGGCAGCAGCAGACGCACGGCCGTCTGGATCTCCCGAGATGTGATGGTCGAGCGCTTGTTGTAGTGCGCCAGGCGCGACGCCTCGCCAGCGATGCGCTCGAAGATGTCGTTCACGAACGAGTTCATGATGCCCATGGCCTTGGACGAGATGCCCGTGTCCGGGTGCACCTGCTTCAGCACCTTGTACACGTACACCGAGTAGCTCTCCTTGCGGCTGCGCTTGCGCTTCTTGCCGTCCT
>PVLA01012344.1:0-45303 GCA_004027455.1 Hydrochoerus hydrochaeris | reverse complement strand
ATTTAATGTTATATGTTAGATCTCTTCCATTCCAAAGGTCAAGTGTCATAATACACCTAATACAAAGCAGTGGCATAAAGCAGCAAGGAATCAAAGACTCTTCATTCATTCACTTATGTGTAGAAATTAATGTATTTTTAGGCAGACCTCTGGAGAAAACTGAAAACAGTTTCAAAACAATGGCTAGCTTTCACTCAATTTCATAAGATAAAAAATATAAATACACTCTCCATTTATATATTTGCGGTTTATTTAACCAGTACATAAGTGTGAAGGAAATATTCATACAATTCTATATATCACTGGTCTCTAATTCTCAATTTAGAGTAAGATCCCCCCAAATACACAATGTCCTTTATCACTGGGAGGGAGAAGGGTATGCAATGCTCACATATTGTGAAGTTCCACAGCATCTAAATATATGTGAAGCTTCATAGCATCAAAAGGGTGCTACAATTGGTTGTAAATAAATTCCTCCCATTGCCAGGACTAAATTAAAGTCTGAGTTATAGTTCTCCTCAGTCACTTTATGATACTCAGCCAGCCCTTACAGAATTAACACATTATCTAGGCCAGTCTCGCCAACCTCCAAGCCCCACACGAACCCTTTTTTGGGGTTCTCTGGAAATTAGTTAACATTTAAGTACACATAACATCTATGTATACACTACTGAATCCTACAGGCATGAATTTATTCCTTCCACAAATATTTACAGAAGTCCTACCATGTCCTTGGCACTAGACTGGATGCCTCAAGGCATAGAAGGATGAAAAGGATGTATAGGGGGCCTGGGATCTCCATTCTCTAAAAACTAGAATTTCACTCCTGTATTCTAGGAACTAACAATATAACACTATGCAAAGATGCTCTGTATGGAAATAAATAACTTTTAATTACACAGTGCTGACTTAATAGCTGGGCAGGTGACCACCTTAGATGTTACTATAAACTTAACATTCTTGTTGACATACTGAAAGACTACCATCTAAAAACCAAAACAGACCAAAATAAAAATCTAGACACCGTTTGCTTTAGGAATTAAGTCCTGTCTAAACTATTTCGGCATTATTCACCTTTTCTTCAGTTATTCTAACTCAGAGCCAAGGTGTCCTAGGCATGCTCTTTACAGCTAGATCAGAACATGCTTGTAATTACGTTTATTTATGCTTCTCTGTATTCCTAGTCTCCCATTTACTCACAGCAAAAGTTACAGAACTCTGTACAACAAATATAACCGGTATGCCCTTCATTAGTTCTGCCGTTTTCACCGAAGTGACTTCATGAACAATCCCCAAAGAGATCAAACTTGTAAAGACTTATTAGAAGTACTTTGCATTAAGTCAAATCACATCGCAATTTAACATTGCCTCGGATTTCCCCCAAACTTTTAAGAATGACAGGTAAATTTCATGTTAAATTTCTCCATCAAAGGGGAAATTGCTGGTTTTCTTTGAACAAACCGCCGTATCACAATCTTGTTTACATCTTTACGTTTTAACCAAGACCTCCTTAAACCTCAAGCCTAATTCCACATTTCCAGGACCTGAGAACAATCACTGCCGGACCCGCATAAGCTTGTCATTACAACGTTAAAAGGTTTCGAAACTTTCCCAGGCCACAGGAAGTGAGGAGCCTAAGAAGAAAACCCTGTCCAACGACTCTCGAAGCAAACAAGACCAGGGCCCCAGGACAAAAACACATCCACACCTCTCTGCACACGACTCTTAAAATCGTACGGCTCCCTGTTAATTCTTTTCAGCCAAAATCTGGGTCTGATTAACAGGATGGGGAGAATGAATGGTCAGGACCGGGTAGGCTGGGAGTGCGGGGATAAGGCCGCCCGGCTCTCCAGCTGGAAAGCTGCCTCGCAACAGACTCCTCGAGCCAAAGCGAGCGGCTGGAGTAGGGCGGAGGCGCAAGAGAGGGAGACCCGAGCGGAGCTGCAGGAGCGGCAGAAGAGAACGGGGTCAGAAGAGCGGGAAAAGGCGGGAAGGGGCAAAGGGCGGCCGAGGACGAAAAGGGGAAGCTACGGCTGGGCGGGAGAGCGTAGAGGAGCTGAGTGGGGGCCGGGGCGGGCAGGAAGGCGGGAAGTGGCGAGGACGCCGAGCTCCGGCTGGTCCAGGCCACAGCGGATGAGCGGCCGCGAAAGGCCGAGCCTAAGGAGGGCCCGGGCAGTCAGCGCCGGGAGACGACCCGACCAGAAGCTGGCGGGCCTGAAGTAAGCCTCCCGCACCCAAGCCGGACCCTGAGGCCAGGACGCGGAGCCGCTGCCTCTCCTTATTGCGTCAGGGGACCTACCTCTTCGCGTCTGGGGCGCTTTGGCGACCCAGTCCCGTCAGTTCAGATCGTCTCTCCCCAACCGCCGCGCCTGACTGACCCGGATCCAAACCCGCGGGGGGCGTCTCGGGCCCGTGAAGCCGCACTGCGCCTGCGTCAATCAGGCACGCGCCCCGCCCCCTTCTTATGCTCCTCCCACCCTAGTGACTCGGCAGCGCGGCAGGCGGTGGTTGCGCAGGCGCAGAGCGATAGCCGCGCCTCTCGGACTCCCAGTACCCGCCCCACTCCGAAGCACGTGCGTCTTATGTCATTTCCTGTTATTCTTTTCGCTCCCTTTTCCCTCCTCCTTGGGCTGGAATCCGGCTTTTGGGGCGTGACAGCTTCCTCTTCTGTCAGGAGAGTGGGTGGTATTCTTCGCAGTCGCAGATCCGCATCCATTTAGCCGGAGTCTCCTCGTGCCCTGTCTTCCACCAGGAGTCGCCGAGGTGACGGCATTCCGTGGGGGTGAGAGCGGAGTACGGAAGTTTTAGTGCCCATCAAGCCGCTTCGGGTGCTTGGCGGAGTCTCCTTTGATGCTGGAATCCGGACTGTCTGGGACAGCACCTGGACTCGGACCGCAGCTGGGGAATATTTCTGGGCCGGGAGAGAAGTTACGACCTATTGGACTTAATGAGGTCATGAACGCGAGGCCGGCGTTGGAATTGAAATGCCTCCACTCTTGGTGTCCCTGTTGTTTGACTTGAGGCAACGCTTTTTCTTCTGGGCCTCAGTTCCTTCGTATGTCGAATGAGAAAATTGGACAGTAACAGCGAACATGGTGTTTCCAGGCTTGGACTCTTGAGAACGTGGTGAGAAATACCCTCTTGGTAGAGAAATGCACGTAGACAACAAAATTGGCAAAAAGTGTTTAGGCAGTTTACCCAAATCGATGATTTTTAAGGATCATTTTATCTTTATGATTCTGATGGTTGCTCACATTGCAAGCAGGAAAGCAGTGAACTGTGCAGCGCTTGCCATGGATGCACTGGTTCTGCAGTTCTAGCTAGCGGTGCCTTTCCTTTCCTGCCACTTCTCAGCTCTGCCTCTCAAAACCTCATGGGAACCTCATGGGGAAAAATGCCTTTTCTCAGTAGAATTATTTCTGGCCCAGCCCTGCTGTGAGGCCTTTGCCCTAAACCCAAACTGGCCCCTCCCACCCCCATTTCCCAGTACTACAGGTGGGGTCACTTAGCTAGGGTAGGCGGCTAAAGTCGGTTGAGCTACACTCTGTTTAACTATAACCAACCAGTAAAATACTTGGACCATGTCTGGAAGTGACATCTGTAGTTTATTGTACAGGCGTTTTTTATTTCATGATACTGTGAAAGCTATAGAAACTGTGCTTCACAGTTCAGATTTTGATCACCACTTTGAATTCAAAATACACCACAGGGGGCCTGAGGATTTAGCTCTGCATCATTAGTGCCTGCCTGGCAAGCACGAGGTTGCGAGTTCGATTCCTGGTACCAAAAAGAAAAATACACTTTAGGATACTCTTAAGGATGCTAGGCAGGGAAAGCAGTCAGTATGACCACAAGGGTAATCCCATACTTCTTGAATTCTTAACTAATGTAGTTTTGACTTATGATGCTTTCAACTTATGACTTTCTTGGCATGTGACCCCACTGTAAATTGAGCATTTGTATAAGGTTGTTAAACATAAAGTATGTAGTGAGTTTTCAGTAAAACATTTAAATTACCCTTGTTCATACCAGAGGCTCAATCACTGACAGCTAATGGGGGAAAAAACCTGTTAGTTGTAACCTGATGTTGCTTGTAATAATGGCTACCCTCTACAGAGCTGCAGTTGCATACATGTTCTGTCATTTAATATTCCTGTGATTTTACACATTCTACAGATGAGGATGATTGTTCCAGCTCCCCTTTTTCTGGATCACATAGTACTAGTAAGTTAGAGTTTAAACTGTCAAAAGTCTGTGAATCCACAACTGTTCTTCTCAGCATCTCTTGAAGAAGAAGAAAATGCATTTTTTCCCTTCAGAATTGCCAAGTGAATTGCATCAAGATGTGTTTTGGAGCTACCATTTCAAAATATTGCTTGAGGTAAAATTCATCGTTGAGGGCAAGGACTGTATCTTGATTACTATTGAATTTTTGGAGGTTAACACATTTCCTTAATACAATTGCTTAATACAGTTTTGATGAATTCTCACTTTATCTTATGTTTACTCCTTACAATATTAAATACTAAAATCCTGAAAATTAAAGTGCTCTTTTTACATAAGTACATCTCCATAGAATTAAATGCTTTCTGGAAACATGACTGTTTACCCAAGGAGTACTTGGAAGGTAAGAACCTCTTGAGAATGCTGTTCACTCTCACTCATGACATAGCCTCAGGTTTCAAGCTGTTATATATAGGACTGGCTCACCATGTGGGACATCATGACTTGGAATGAGGTGAAGAAAGGACAAACATATGATCTGAGTGAACAAAAAGACAGACCTTCCTCATGCACAGAAATCTCTTTTAGCCATGGAAAAAACGGTGAACTTGTATGTGGACCTTATACTCAGGAAACTCACTTGGTATGAACCTAATGCATGTAGTAATGCCATTTAATAAAAAGGCTATATAGTAGGTATAATATTCCTTAGCCATGTGTCCCCTTAATTATAGGTATTATAAGTGATTAAATGGGAGACTTAATTCCTTAAAGGATACTGCAAAACAAATAATTTACAGGAGTATAACATGGTATTTTAAAAAGTAACTTTGGAAAAGGAAAGTTCAAAGTCATAAAAAATTTATTTCCCCTAGGCCAGACCCAGTTAAATATTGCATGCTTTGCCTTACCTGAAAAACCTAAAATATAAAATATAAGTAGAAGAGAGATGGTAGGAATGTAGAAGGTAGACATTTGGAGATAAGGGAGAGAATTAGGGGAGGGAGAAGGAATGATAGAAAGGATAAAGGGATTGAAAATGAAGAAGTTATGTTATATGCATGCAGGAATTTCCCAAAACAATGTTACTATTCCATAATAGAAAAATGAACTAATACATATGTGCATGTACATATAACAAAAAGTCTATTTCTTTAGTGATATGGCTACCATATTACCAGTTGGTGATCTAGAAATGTATTATGTTTTGAGGCTCAACTAAATTAATTTGTTCCTTTGTATAGTTTTTTAAATGACTGCTAGGTTTGATGATGCACACCTGTAATCTCACTGCTTGGGAGGCTGAGCCAGAAGATCACTATGAGTTCCAGGCCTACCTGAGCTTGTGAGTTAAAGGTCAGTTGGAACCACAAAGCAAGACTCTCTCTCATATATAGATAGATAGATAACTCTAGGGTAAAAGGTGGTAATAACTGATCATTTGTATCTTGATTGGCAAATGTTAATCTCTTAATCTTCAATTTGTGCATCAGGTACTTTTACTGTGTTCTTTTTACAACTGAGCAAACTAAAGCTCAGAATAGTTAGATAATTTGTCCAAGTCTACACAGCTTTTAAGTGGCAGAGTGAGGATTCAAAACTAGGGGATCTGGCTCTATGCCCTCCATCCTGATGTTACACTACTTTTCTTAGCCTCCCCACCCCCTGCGGTCCCTTAAGTAGACCAAGGATACCTGCTTTCCCCTGGGAAACACCACTGGGCTTGAGTTTGGCTGCCTAGATCTGGACTGTGCTCCACCTATACTGTACTTGTCTTACATGTCTTTGAACCCACAACATGTTTCCCACTCAGATCTTTTGTATTTGGTATAGACCCTGCTGGAATATTGCTTATCCACAACTGATATCTTCATTCAAGTTCCGTATCATTTCCCAGAGGACCTTCCCCAGGAGTCCCAGCACTCCTTTCACTCTGTGTCCCCTTTCCCTGTTATTTTTCCATCAGTACATATCATAGTCTGGCATTGTATATTAATGATCAGGTCCCCTCACTAGGAAACAAGATACCTGAAGACAGATTTATGTCTTCTTTTTTGTTTGTTTTTTCATTGTTGTTTTGTTTTTGTTTTTTTAGACAGTGTCTTGCTATGTAGTTCAGACTGGCCTTGAACTCACAGCTATCCTCCTGCTTCAGCCTCCTGAGTTCTGAGTTTACAGGTGCATGCCACCATGCCCAGCTCTTTTATCACTGCTGTTTTATTGAATCTAAGGTGCATATGTTTCCACAAGTTAGTACTCAGAAAATCTGGATTTATCTTAAAATTGTCAATATGTCCTGGTTTAATTGGTAGTACTTTTTTCTTTTTAAATTGCATTTCCAGTAAATGATGTGACAGCCTTAGTGTTGGTAAAAATACAATATATTCCAACAGCCTAAATTCCTGGGTAACACATAGGTGGCATGCCATAATTACTGGCCAAAGGAATTGTTTGTTATGTGTCAAAACTATTTAAATATTTTAACACCCCACAGTTATCTTGTTATGAAAGACTTGATGTTACCAAGGCAGTGTGGTAAGGAGAACTGAGTGTGTGCAAATTTGGAAGGCTGTTGGAGCCAAGAGAGCTGAGCCAGTCTACATGGCATCGTGTCAGGGTGCCTCTTGTGTTCTCAGTTGTACTTATTCTTTCCATGGACCTTACTGAATGCCTGTTACTTGCTCAGAGCTGTGCAGCGCTCATCCAAGAGCCACAGTACCTGCAGAGGCACAGCATGCTTCTGGGGAATTCTCCAGTGAAAGCTTCCTAGAAGAGAATTTGAAAATCTGGCATTGGGAAAGGAGGATGGAACCTGGACTGGAGAGTGAGGCCAAGCCAGTCTTGGAATAAAATCATGTCAGAGTTTGGATTTTTGTCTTCAGGGTCACGAATGGCTTCTAAGGTAGAGATGTGCAGTTCAGAGGTTAGCAGTTCACATCACGCTGGAAGCCTCTTAGAAAGCAGGTGAGAAAGTGGGGAGGGGGGAGATAGGCCAGTTAAAGATGCTTCAAATAATGTGAGGGAAGGCCAGATCTGAAACGACAGCTGCAGGGTGTGAGGAAACAACAGGCTCTGCAGAGAGTAGGAGGACTGTTTCTGGACAGAGGTGTCTACTTGAATAGAGCCAGTGGGTGCCACCATTCGCTAAGGAAGGAAGACCATCCCTGAGGAGTAGAGGGAGTTTGGGGCATAAGGAGTGAAATGCAGATGAAAGCAGGAGTTGGGTCATGATGCATTTTAGAATGATTACTTTGGTGTCAGCACAGGCTGTGAGCCAGGCCCAGGGAGGCAGTGGTCTAACAAACGGTAGTTCGGAAAGCAAGTTAATTGCAAAATTGTGTGGATCAGACTTTGGGAAGCGGTAGGGTAGCATGTGAACAGGAAGTCCACAGTGATATTTGGCCTTTTAGTTTGACAACTAAGTGGGTAATGTTATCTGTCTCTAAAATCTGTTGAATTCAGTTGACAAGGAACTGAGGAAAATAATATTTAATAATAGCAATTAATGTTTTATAGATCTTACTGTGCACCTGAAAACTCTTAGTTCACCAAACAATTCTGTGAGATTATCATCTTCATTTTCCAAGTAAGGAAACTGAAGCAAAGATCAGTTAAACAACTCATCTGAGATTTACAGCAAGAAGGTGACAGAACTGGCTTATGAACCCAGGCAGTCTGCTTTTTTTGATGACATGTCTCTGCATGACAAGCTTAGTTTGAACATATTGAATTTCCAAGATCAGTGGGGCAGCTGTGCAAAGGTTTCCAGAGGTGGTAAAATATGTAGGTCTGAAGTTTAAGCAGGAGATTGGGACTAGACCTAGAGATTGTAAAGATAGCAGTGAGTGTCAATAGAGAGTGAAGACCCTCAAGGATAGGGGTGATGGAGTAATAGGAGAAAAGCAAGGGGTAACCTAGGAGGCATATATTCCTATCTGCAAACTAATCAGTTGGCATCTGGTTTATAGAACACGTCAACATTTTTTTGGAGGTAAGGGGAGTTTTATTGGAAATAAGAATAACTCCTTGGTTTTCCAGGAGGTGTCCTGAGTGGATGACCACATGGCCTCTCAATCCAGAGCTAGTTATAGATAAGCAGAGGACAGGAATTGCTCAGTTGTTTGGTGGCCACCTATCACAGGTGATGCTGTGACCAGTGAATATTGAGGCTGCTAGTCCAGTTCTTCAACTTCATTAAAAGAAACTAAGATTTTTTTGTTCTTATTTATTTTTATCTTTTCGAGACAGAGTTTCACTATGTACTTCAGGCTGGCCTTTACATTATTTTGTAGACCAGGCTGACCTTGAACTCACAGCAGTCCTCCTACCTCAGCCTCCCAAGTGCTAGGATTACAGGCATGTGGCAACATGCCCTGCAAAACAAGGATTTTAGAGAAAATGAAACTGGCAGTTTGGCATTTTAAGTTCCTTAGAACTCGGGAGCTTAGGGAAGGACTGCACCTCTCTTCAGTGGACAGTGGGCTGCAACCTGTATTCCCCAAAGAAGTTCATTGTTGGTCCAAAGTTCTAGCTCACTCTCTATTCTTATTTTAATTCTTATCAATATGGCTGACCACACAGCTCTTGTCTCAGGCTCATCCCTAGTTAGCTGCCTTACTCATAAGCTAACTAAATAAACTACTCTATATTCCTTCCCTCCAAACAAGTATCCCTAACTGCCATTAAGGGAGAAGGGGCAAAGATCAAAGCTGGCTTTTTTGAGCTGAGAAGGGTTGATGTAGGGAAGACAGCAGTCTGAATTTTTTTTTCCAGAGGTTGAATCTAAGGAGCCTTTGATGGAAGTTTTGTTGGGGGTTCAGCAGTTACACACTCTCTTCAGAGAGTCGGTCTAGCAGGCTTCAGTAAAAGGAGTCTGGCGCATTTATCATTGGTTCCATCTGCATGACCATTTGGAGTTTGACAGAGTAGGCAGAAAGAAACATTTTAATGATTGGCTCAAATGTAAGAACCAGAGCAAAAGATAGATTGGGATAAGTAAGTAAAGGAATCAAGTTTAGACAGTGTTTTTTAAGAAATTGGAGTAGAAATCATAACTAGCTAGGTCTTAGACCTTCCTGTTCATGGAGGTTATCTTCAATAGCTTTTTATTGTTTTAAGGTCTCCTTTACCTCATGTTAGTTATTTATCCAAAGACAATAGATTTCATTTAATAGTGCACAAGCCATAAGAAGATCAAGAGTTCTGCAGTTTTGAAGGACAGTTTCAGCTAAGGAATTTAAACATTCTTGTTCAGCTTCTATAGCTGTCTCAATGGCTTCCTAACCTTATTAAACCATAATAGTAATAAGATGCATAGCTGGAGACTGCCAGCAGGGCCTGTATAGTAATTAGAGCCTCCCCTTTCATTTCTAGTATATATTACTGTTATTCCTTTATATAACTCTGTGGGTATACTTTGCTGCTGGGTGTTTTAAGACCAAATCAAGTGAGATGTGTCAATCAAAATTAACCTGTCCTATATCAAGGTCAATTAAGGGTCTGCCGGGGTTACTTTTATGACCATGCGTAGAGCCTCTTAGCTCCTGTATCAGTGTCCTCTGCTAGGATGAGTTATGGTCTTGCTTGACCATATGGCTTCTCTTGGAAGTATAGGAGACATTTCTCTTTTTGATGACCCTTCTTTTAGCATAGTGTACATTAGTTGACTTCAGACCTCTGGGGTCTAGCAGTCTTTCCTTTTACAAGGTTGGGTGACTCATCAGAGTTGTAGGATCTTTTTAATGCCTTATGTCCCAGGTCCTTGTTGATCTTGGAGGGCCAGGGCCAAAATGTTGTCTGTCCTCTTAGCTCAATTAGGTTTTTTAGCTTTGGTCTTCAAGCCTCAGTTGTTGAATAGCCAGGAGATCAATTATGGCAGTATTGAAGTTGGAGAAATAGGTTTAACTGTCATGATTTTATCTGGATATCTAGCACTTTGGAATGTAAAATATGGCCAGAAAACTGTTACTTCTTTACCAGTCATGGTTATCTTAGATGTCACATTTCTGTAGGATGTTAACAGATAACTATAGAGCTTTGTAGGGAAAATTTGAGACCAAGAGCAGTGTAGCATTTTAGCATGTTGTAATACTATTACATTAGAACCATTAGAGTTTTAACTCTAAAAATACATTTAAAATCCCATTTTAGGGTAAAATAGCTTTCTGGTCATTTGCCTTTATTTAACTATAAAATATTAAATAATATAAAGAAACTTTTACTTAAATTTGTTATCTTTTAATAGGAGGCCATTTAAAGTAGAACATATTTGTTTATAAATGCACTGTCCAAGTTATTGATGCCACCTGGGCATGGTGGGACACACCTGTCATCCCAGCACTTGGGAGGCTGAGGTAGGAGGATTGCTTCTGAGTTCCAGGCCAGCCTGAACTGCATAGTGAAAACCTGTCTCAAAAAGACAAAAAAAAAAAGTTATTAATGCCTAGTCTGTAATCATTGAAGTGATATTGTTTAGGCTGCACAGTGCTTAGGTACCTCTTCTTAACTGTTATAACACAGTTATATAACAATCACACAGAAGTATGCCTGAGAACTATCCACATCATCTGGCTATCTCATATTGGATTGGCTTGCACTTTTTATCACAAGTAGCTGGAACACAAGTAAGAGAAAGTCAGGTATTTGAGGCTGAAAAATTTTACTACCATAGACAACTTTAGCCTGGAAGTCACCAGTATGATAAGATGTTTCTCAAGTTTTACATCTTTAGGAGGAACTAAAGATGGCCAATCAGTGACCAACAAAATACAAAGCCTCCCAGTAGAAACAACTCATATGCCAGAATAAAACATCCTAGATAGAGGGAGATGGATCCTTTTGACACAGGAAGAAATTAAAACAAAAAAAGCTTGTCAAACATGCAGTCTCAGGGCTACAATTGGAACAGCTAAAATTACCAGACACAGCACTTTCCCACTGTGACCCGCCAAGTTCGCACCAGCCTGAATTTGCGCCAGCCTACAGAGCCACCCACACTTGTTCCCACCGCCACTCAGGAGCCACAGCCATGCTGAAGTCAGTGGTAGGTGAGCCAAATGGAGAGCAGACCCAGTGAAGGAACCTTCATTAATCCACAGTCAGTGCTGGGAATGAGGCCCTCCACACAGGAAGGGCTCAACCAAATGAGCAACATGTTGGAATCAGGCAAGAGGAGCTGAACTGGGAGCAACAGTGACTTCATTGGTTGCTCCCTCCCCAGAGCAGATTCATGGGATTTGCTTGGACTGGGTCACACCCCTGGCTGAGACCCAATGAGCCATCCCAAATTGATTCCCTGCATCTAGCACACACTAACCTGTGAAGGACCCTGAAGTTTGGCTGGCCCAGTGGGGAGGGGCTGGTATACGCAGCCCATGCTTACACCTCAGTGACAAGAGCAGGCAGGAGAGGGTAGAGGTCCCTTTCCAGAATACTTCAGAGGAACTGTGGCCAACAGGGAAGGGGGCTGGGACCTGCACTGTAGACCTGTGTGGAGGAGGCTGGGACCATGACAGGAGAGGCAGGAGGAGGCCCCCAGCCCAGAACCCTGAGAGCCCTGATCCAGGAGAGGGAAAAACAAGGGAGACTGAGGGCGGTAAACATGCAACATCAGACATGGCTTCAATGTACATTAAGAGATAACTTCGGGACCTTGTAGATGAGCTCAAAACTGAAATCTTAAATCAGATAAAGCAAGATATGAGTAGATTAATAAAACAAATGCTAAGCATCTCACAGGAAGAAGAGAGGAACACAAAAAAGAGAAACATTCAATAAAGAAAATATAGAATACATGAAGCAGATTCAAAGAGATTATCAGGAAATTAAAAACTCCATTGAAAGCTGGCAAAACTCCTTAAAAGAAACTAAGGATAGACTATCAAAATTTGAAGGCAAGTTTGCAATGTGTAATTATGAAAGGAAAGATCTCTTAAAAATAAAACAGGCAGTAACAATACAAAGGCTAGAAGACGACAAGAGAATCTATAATTTAAGAATAAGAAATGTGAACGAAGAAGCAGAAATATGAACAGGTGAATTACAAAGGCTATTCTTGTAAATAATTAAGAAAAACTTCCCATGTGGTTGGACCTTGGGGTGCTGGGAAAACAGGCAGCCACCAGCATGCCATTCTGGTAAGTGGCTCTGGCCTGGCAAGCCATGGCTGCCCCAGGGCAAGAACCATATCAGCATTTCCTGAGATCCATGACGCACCATGTTGGACCTTGGGGCACTGGGGCAACCACTTCACCCCTCTGGTGGGTGGCTGTGGGCTCGGGCTAAGAATCAAACATCCATCCCCCCAACTGCCGCTAGCAAGTGAGAGCCGGAGATCTGAGCATGTCTTGCGAGTTTGACTATATGCGATATAGCAGATAAGGGGGATTTTCTTCTGCCATCTCTTTGAGGGCAAATATTTTTATCTTTTTTGCTCTGTTTTGATCAATGGTATTGCTCTATTCAGTATTCTGTTCTTGTATTTTCAGTATTTCCTTCGATATTGCTCTGCCTGATTAAAGGAAAAGCTATTGTGAAGAAAACCAGATGTGCTATTGTGCCTATTGCTGTTGTCCCAGTGGCCTGCTGTGAGGTTCTGTGCCAGTTTCACTGCACTGCCTCCATTGGCTATGTCCTGTCTTGTTCTGCTGTATTTTACTACCTTCAAAAATAAATAGTAATTAAAAAAAATTTTTAAAGTAAATAACAACAACAAAACAAATCAGCAAGGTACTGAGCAGCCTGAAACATCATATAACTAAACAGATAATGGACTTAAAAAGCAAAAGGAAAAGCAGGTGTTCTAAAGGATATAACTGCATGTATATTTAAGGGTGTAGGAATGATAATTATGTTGCTAAGTTTATGTTGGATCAGAGAACAGAGCTGTTTGCAGCCTCACTGTTTGAATGTCCACTTTGTACGCTTTGATTTGGTAACTTGAACAACTACATCCAAGAAGATAATATGTAATGTATCAACTAGTGATTTCTTACTGTTCATTTTTTTTGAAATTCTGTATTGTTTCTACCCTTTTTTCTGTTTTGCTTTATTTTTCCCCTTTCTTTAAAAAAAAAACAAAAACAAAAACTTCCCAAGCATGGGAAAAGAAAATGACATTTGGTTATGTGAAGCATACAGAACTCTAGCCACCTACAACCAAAACAGAGCTACACCCAGACATATAATAATCAAGATACCAGAAAGTCAGTATAAAAATGATATTAAAAGCTGTCAAAGAAAAGAAACAGATTACCTATAAAGGAAAGCTGATCAAGATCACAGCAGACTTCTCAACACAGACCATCAGATCAAGAAGAGCTTGGAGCGAAGTAGTCCAAGCCCTGAAAGAAAATAACCTCCAGCCCAGATTGATGTACCCTGCAAAACTGTTACTAGAAATTAATGGAGAAACAAGATACTTCCATGACAAAGAGGAACTGGGGGAATTTGTGACCACCAATCCAACCCTACAGAGAATACTGAAGGACATTCTAGAGAGAGAGAGAAAAAAATACCAGGATTTTAGAAACAGTGGCAGAAAGGCCTCAATGAACGGAGCAGGCAGTAGAATGAAGGAGAAAAGTAGACAAAGGCAGAAAAATAGCATAACAGAAATGAGGCAGAGAAGGTTGGCTATAATCTCTAACATAGATGGCCTTGATACACTATATTGTTAATAGTGTACCAGGATTTAAAACCCACATAACTCACACCACTCTGCTTAGATGTATTATATTCTGTTCCAGTCATTCTACTTGTACTAGATTTGAGGACACAGACAGTAATCCTGAAAATAGCAGTATATAGTATGGTAATCATACTTAATTTCCTATTAACTTAATCTAAAGGTCTGTATAACCTACACTGTTTTAACATTACTGATCGTAATCAAATCTGGCTTGTTAGATTGCTGTTTTGTATTGATAGATTTTATTCAAAGCTGTTATGATTGATAGTATCTAGTCTGAGAGTATAGGCAACTACACTGAAGATGACAAGATTCACTAGAATACCCACATTGGTTTATTACCTGCCTTTGAAGTTTTATACTGTCTACAATGTTTTATTTTTACTAATATTGTTATGTACTGCTATATTCAATTATACTGCTATATTCAATTATGCTTGATGATATAGACAATTCTACTGAAGATAATAACACAGTAATCATTGTAGATCACCTTGTACTGTGGTTTTATATGACTTTTTGGTTTCATATTTTTATATGAATTTGTTTTGTTTTGTCTTGCTATGTTTTGTTTTTCCCTCTAATACAGAAAGGATAGAAATACATGTAGAGACTCATGCATGCATAGCTGTTTACAGCCTCACTGTTTGAATATCTACTTTGTACACTTTAATTTTGTAACTTGAACAACTATTTCTAAGAGGACAATATGTAATTTATCAACTAGTGATTTCTTACTGTTTATCTTTTTTTTTGAAATTCTGTATTAATCTCTACCCTTTACATTTTTTTTCCTCTTTAAATAAAAAAATTTTTTTTGAAGTTTTACATCTTTAAAGGCCTGTACACTTGGGGAAATACAAATACATTAAGGTACTATGAGGTTAGCCATAATTAGTGTCACAGCTCTGTAGAAATCTTCATATATATTTGCTTAGTTTTTACTCTTAGGGAAAAATTTAGGTTCCTTTAACAGGTTTAAAGGGTATAACTTGATAAAAAGGACATCTTTAGAGCTCTTAAAGATTTAGAACACAGTAATGACCACAAATAATCTTATATAAGTATTTCATTTATAGAATAATTGTTTAATCAGAGCCACTAGGTATAGATCAAATTTTAAAGGGCAGAATAAGATTTAAAAACATGCCAGATTTTTATTTTACAGTGGTACCTCAGTTCATGAACTTAATTTGTTAGGGTCTGAAGCCCTAAGTTTGACCTGCAGCATCACAGAAAACAAAAAGCCTGTAACTGGAGACTGGGTTCCTTCAGCTGTTGATTTGAGCAACAGGACCTTTTACCAAGGCATCTTGGTTTGTAGGGAAGAGACAAAAGTAGGGAAATAAGGATTAGCTTATACAAAGTATAATAGTGAACGGTATGGACTTAAATGGTGAATATTTGAAATTTATTTCAATGAGAGACATTGCCGTTAATCTCCTCGAAATACTTCTGCTTTCTTAGAAGACACTCATAATTCTTGCCACTGTTCTGAAGTAGTTCCGGAAGTCCATGTATGTCTTTTTGTGGTTGTCTTGGTTTCATGTTCTTTTTAACTTAGGGGAAAAAAACAGATGTTTCATGGTACCCGATCTGGCAGATAAAGTCACACAAAAATGTTTTTATACTGGTACCTTGGTTCATGAATTTGATTCTTCCCACAGTTTTGAGTGCAAACTGATTTGAATGAGAACTGAATCAAATTCAATGGTTAGGTTCAATGTTGACCTTATAGGGAAGCTTCATTTGGTTCTTCTCCGGTTCTATAAATGATCAGAATTGTGTTGAGAATTGAGTTCATGAACCAAGGTACCACTGTATTTGATGGAAATTTTGGTAAGTGTTTTTAATCAATTCAGGACATCCAGTTGGGCGGGATGGTGCACACCTGTAATACCAACAGTTGGGAGGCGGAGATAGGAGGATCACTGTGAGTTCAAGGCCAGTTTGAACTGCATAGTGAGACCTTGTCTCAAAAAACAAAAACAAAAAAATCAGGCCATCCAGAGGCAGCCACAAAAAGACTCATGAAAGAGAACTTCCCGAACTGCTTTAAAAAGTAAATTAATGGAATAAGCATGTTCATAGAAGAAGGTAATATTTTAAGGGGGATTAATAACTTACATTAGAGGCCGAGGATTTAGCTCAGCAACATAAGTGCCCACTTAGCAAGTGCGAGGTTGTGAGTTCGATCCTGGGTACAAAAAAAAAACAAAAAAACACAAAACCAAAAAACAATGTTAGACCTAGATGTAGTGGTGCCTGCCTGCAATCCCAGCACTTGGGAGGCTTTGGCAGGACAATTGGCACACGTTTGAGGCCAGCATGGGCTATATAATGTTTTCAAAGTCAGCCTGAATTATATATCAAGATCTTTTTTACAAAACATAAAATAATAATTTTGAATGTTTTAAACATTCACCATGCATACCTGTCAATGTTTTCAGTCATTCTGTTCTTAACCCCCAAAACTACTGTATTCTGTAATTATTTTTGTAGTCTGTAATTTTGATAGTTACTCTCCAGAAATGCTGAGGAACAGAGTAGGGAATGGAGGAGAATTTTGTGATGCCTCTATGAATGACCTGGCCTTACACTTGTCTGCTGTTTCCAGTAAGTTGGCCTCACCAAGTAAATTCTTGGAGCTCCTGATGGGTCCTTTTCCTGGTAGCTACTGATGGCCAGCAGAGGGTGCACTAGGCCCACATTTTGAAGAGGCAAAGGCTTCATGAATCCATGCCTTCTTACTGAAATTTTTTTATTCATTTGAACTTGGCAGTTTATATTGTAATATTAGGAAGGTTTGATGTGCAAAAATAGAATCAAGAAGTAAATTTATAGAAGAAAATCTTGAGTCTGGTGTGGTAAAGTCTGCACTGTAGTCTTGCTCAGGGCTTCTGAGGTGCTGGTAACATATCTCGATCTGATATTGGTTACAGAAGTGTACCCAGTTTATAAAACTCCATCAAATGCTATGTATATGTACAATTTTCAGTATGTGTATTTAAACTCCAGTAAAAACTTAAAAGTATTTGAAATAAACTCTGTATGCCACAAGATAGACATTGGCTTACAATATATTTTTCCCCCAATAATTCTTAACCCTATCTGGGTAACCAGACCCCCCGAGAATGTTACAAACCCTAGGCCAAGAGCTTTTGCAGCAGCAGAAGAAACAGGAGCGAAGGATACAAACCAATGGTTTGGAGAAAAGGAAATAGAAATAGCTCTAAAAACATGGGAAAACGCTCAGCCTTGCCAGGTGTGGGTAGCACATCCCTGTAATCCCAGCACCCTGGGAGGCTGCAACAAGAGGGTCACAAGTTTGAGCTCATCCTAGGGCAATTTAGCAACTTAGTAAGACCCTAACTCAAAATTAAAATAGGCTGGGGATGTAGCTTAGTACAAAAGCCCTGGGTTCAGTCCCCAGTGTCACACATACACACACACACACACACACACACACACACACACAGCTCAGCCTCCATCTTCAAAAGATTGAGGTTAGTGTGGCACTGTGGCTGTCACCTGTAATTACAGTGGTCAGGAGGCTGAAGCAGGAGGATCACAAGTTTGAGACTTGGACAGCTTAACAAGATCTTGACTTAAACCCCTCTGTCCCACAAGAACAGATAAGTGCTTATTGAAAGTGACTAAAATACTTTTTTTTTTTTTGAGACAGGTTGACCTTGAACTCACTATGTAGCTTAAGTTGGCCTGGAACTCACAGTGATCCTCTTGCCTCAGCCTCCCCAGTGCTGGGATTACAGGTATGCACTACAAAGTCCAGCTAAGATAACCATTTTAAAGCTATCAGATTGGCTGAAATCTCAAAACTTCAGCATACATGGGAATGGAGCTGGAGGTGGAGTCTGTTAATAGCAACAAAAAAATCAGAACATAGGGTAACACCATGAACTCTGCCCCTGACCTTGTCCACCGCCATCCTTGAAAACACCTAAGTTTCTTATCTATTTCTCCAGTGTTTCCTTATACAAATACAAGGGCTACAGGTGTATGTTCTTAGCTGTCCATCCTGCTTTTTTACTGACACTTTTCCCTTACTACATGAAGTTTCCTCCAAGTTTTTTCAGTGACACAGTATTTTAGTGTGGATGCACCAAGGTTCCTCATCCTGCCCCTGACAAAGATGCACATCTGAGAAGTTTCCAGTCTTGTAACCACTACTGCAATGAATAACCTTTTACCTCATGTCATTGATGGGATAGATTGATAGACTTAAATTTCTGGGAAATATTTCCAAATCAGCAGGACTGTGTGTTTCGCAATCCCACCAGTGATGTCTGAGATGGGTAGAGTTATGAAATGCCTAGCTATATGGATGGTTGTTTCAAGACACAGTCTTGCTATGTAGGTCAGGCTGGCCTTGAACTCACTATGTAACCCACGCTGGCCTTGAACTCAATGATCCTCCTGCCTCAGCTTCCCAAGTGCTGAGATTACAGGTGTGCACCACCATGCCCCGTGTTGTGTTTTGATTTTTGAAACATATCAAAAACTTGTGCAGAATAAAACAATTTAAGTGCTCTAAATCCTGTGCTCAGAGCCTTTGGTCATTTGTACTTCTTATAACTGCCCCATTTCAGAATGGCTGGATTGCTGTGTTGCAGCATTAGGGGTTGAACCCAGCACCTCCTACTTCCCCTCCAGCCCTGGATTTGGTTTTTAAACTCAAATTAACCTGTGTCTTAGTGAGAGCCTTCAGCTAATTCTATACATCATAGGTTTCTGATTCTGCTGAACTCTAAGAATTCTTGTGTGTTCTAAACCAGTCTTCCTTCTTCACAGTTCACACTCAACAATAATTTTTTCAGTGTTACAAATATATATATTTCTTTTATGCCCAAGAGAGAGGAGCATTTTTCACCAGAAAGGTGTGCCTGTGTCCACCAAGTCCTTACATAGGAGATCTTGCTTGGTGTGTCTACAGCTTCCCTCCTGTCTGAGATGAGTCCTTGCTCTGATATCTCTTGAATCCCCACCCTTCCTACCTTCTCAGGAAACTCTTGCTGTTTTATCTGTACACACATATCTTCTCTCATCTTTTGGGGGTTTTTGTTTGGGGGAGGTGGTGATTTTATTGTTGCAGGTCTTAATTGGTTTCACTGTGATTTCAGAATGGGGTGGCAGTCTGGCCTAAAAATGGCTCAGAGTGCCCCACTCTGGCAGACTTTATTTATAGCCATAGAACTTCATGCATCTTTGAAACAAAACAAAACAAAATTAAAAAAAAAACCCATCCTCACAAAGAAGCTCCCTTTCTACCCAGGTTTCTCTGAGTACTGAGAATACAGATGTGCGCCAATTGAAGCTAATCTTAAAACTACGCTGGGGATTATAGCTCAGCAGCATAAGTGCCTGCCTGGCAAGTGCAAGGTCTTGAGTTTGATCCCCAGTACCAAAAAAAAAAAAAAAAAAAAGCAGAACTAATCTTAACAGGAGAAAAATGCATCTTGATTGAAAATGTAGGAGACATAAAGAAGAAAGCCACACTCCCTTTGGCCCCAGCTCTCAAGGATGGCCACTGTCAACATTTTGTTCTAGTGTTGCAGATCTGAAGAGTTAGACTGGCCATGTTAGAAGGTCCACTCGAGATGCCTATCTCTCAGTGTAACCTTGTATACACTGCCCAAGTCCCGGTGCCTTTTTATGCTTCTGAAAAATGAGGATAATAATAAGGCCTTGAGGGCTGGGAGAGATTGAAATAAGCCATGTGACTGAACACTGGCTTGTGGCATCCCATGAGTGTTGGCTGCTGCTGCTGTGACTATCATCATTGCTATCTTAGATGCCTATGTTAGTTGCTGATAAAACAACAGTGTCTTACATCCTTCTTTTTAAGTTGCCATTATGAGTATTTAATGTCACAAAATATTCCTCAAAACATTATTTTAGTGATTGTATAATCACCTGTCGTGGCGAGCGGGGCCGGGTGGCTGGCCAGGCGCACAGACCGTGGCTTCACAGTGTACCAAGTGCAACAAGACAGTGTACTTTGCGGAGAAGGTGAGCTCCCTGGGCAAGGACTGGCACAAGTTCTGCCTCAAGTGTGAGCGCTGCTCCAAGACGCAGACACCAGGGGGCCGCACAGAGCATGATGGCCAGCCCTTCTGCCACAAGCCGTTATGGAATCCTCTTTGGACCAAGGAGTGAATACTGGAGTCGTGGGCAGCTACATCTATGACAGAGACCCTGAAACCACAGTTCAGCCCTAGGCCCCTGCCCTCTAGGGATGGGCCCATCTGCCTCCTGCTGACCCTGCGTAGGCCCCATACTTGGCTCTGTGGGGGACAGTGATCTGCTGCCCAGCCCTGTCTCAGTACATCCTGCCTGCCAGGAGGAGGAGACGGGCCATCTGTAGAGCTGCCCAAGCCCAGCCCATGCCCTCGTGTGTCCTGGTCATAGGGTCTTGTGTATCCCTCACCTCCTTGTGTGTCTGCCTGTTGTATGTGTTCCCCTGTCATTCTCTGTCCTATGTGTCCTCATGATCCCAGTGGCAGAGGTGGCTGCTCTGCCCTCCCCCTATCGTCTACACCTGCCCACCAGTATTATTTATGCTGCAGCTCGCCGATGATGTCCACGTGCTCACGGCATCCCCAGGGCTGGGGTTACCCCTCTGCCTGACCCCCTTGCTGTCCCCCCCTCACATAGGTCACTCTTAGTCCTGAGACTTTTGCTGTTAAAGGTTTGGGGAATCACACACAAAAAAATAGCCTGTCATTTAAATATATTCCTAATTTATTGTGCACTTAACTATTCCTCTACTTTTGCTATAATAAACTGTGAGTTGACACCCTGTGTGTCAGTAGGTACATATAAGAGCACATGCATGTGTGCATCTCTGTCCACATCTGATGAGGAGGCTGATTATTTTCTTAGACTGAAAGTTTATATGTGGAGCTCCTGGGTGAGAAGGTACATGCTGTTTCCAGTGTCTGGTGCACACTGAAAACTTGCCTGATGGGACAGATACCAACCATGTGCACCCTGAGTAGCAGGCACAGTGGAGCTGTCTCACCACACTCTCTCAGTGCAATGTGCTTTCTAAGTCACTCACGCTGCCTTTTCTTTACAAGCTGGGTTTTGCTACATTTCACTAGGAGTTGGTCCTGTGCTCTCGGTGCTTCCATCTTTGTTACTTCTTATATTAATACATTAACATAGCAGCTATGTGACAGTTTACCTGTTTCCCACCTAGTGTGTGTCTTCCTGGGAGTGGTATATAATCTATGGTGCTGGTTTTTCTTGTTTCTCTCTTTTCACTGCCCTACAATGTTCAACACTGAGGCATCTCTCCAGTGACAGCTCAGAACCCAAAGCCCAGGAGTAGTACTGAAGAAACCTGACTGGGAAAAGGGCAAGCTGGGCTGGGCTGACCCACATGCTGAACTCTGAGTTGCCTTCTCCACAGTGTTGGCGAGATCAGATTTTTTCCATTCAGCGTTCTCTCACCTGGGTTTATCCTGCTAGTGTTATTCTAACTTCCCAGAGTAAGAACTAGAATTTTTAAAAATAAAACTAGCTAATATTGTAACATGCCTTATAGTTTTAAAAGTGCACACACACACACACGTGTGCACGTGCACCCGTCTCCTACATTCCGTTCCAGGAGGTGGGCCACTTGTCTTCAGATCAGCTCCAAGAGAGAAAGCTGCTGTGGAGTGTGAGCTGCATGGTCCCTTGCAAGTCCTGAACCTTTATAAATTATTTTGCTTTGATAAAAGGACAGCTAGAGGGACAGAGATGACCTCAGGAAATAACACCAGCTTTGTGTCATGGAAGAAAAGCTGAGAGGAATTGAAGAAATAGAGGCCCAAAGCCTTGGAATAGATGTGGTTCATTGGGTTTTCAGTCAAGGGCTGGACCTGCCCTCATTACTTGGTGGTGGCAGTGGGAGGAACTGCAGCCTGGGACTCAGTGATTTAGGCTTCTTCTCCATCTCTCCAGACCCACCACTTCCTGTGGGCCTCAGGCAAGTCACAGCACTGAGTCTTAGTGTCCCCAGCTGCAAATGGAAATAACATACCTCTCTTTGCCAGCTTAGAATTGGTTTGGAGGGCTGGAGAAATGGTTTGTGTGAGGCCAAGAACATTATAGTGTGGAGTATGAGGGACTCATTAACCTGGGTTTAGTAACCACAGGGGAAGAGGGAAGGACTCCAGTGAGATTTCTGCTCTTTTCCTCCTTTTTTCCTTTTCTGCCTTTATTTTTCCATTCATTTTACAACATTCTTGGAAGATTACACACATGGTGATAAAGATGAAAAGTCACAAGGCCTGGGGTTTAGCTCAGGGGTGTAAGTGCCTGCCTGGCAACCATGAGGTTGTGAGTTCAATCCCCAGTACCAAAAATAAAACAAAAACGAAAAGTCATGTCTCCCTGGTGCTCCTCTGTCTTATTCTGTAGGGAAGGGGGAGGACAAGAGAGAGAAAGATGTTGAGGCTTTGTATACCTCTTACCTGGCTTTAAAACTCATACATGTTCCAGTGTATATACATCTTCAGTGTATATACACACATGCATTTGTTCATACAGTTTTGGTTCTTTAAATTTCAAAAAATTCCTCCATGTACTGCACCTTGCTTGGGCTCTTTAATAATTGTAGCTTGCAGAGTTCTATGCGTCAGAGCTACCCAGTGCTCTTTTCTATGGTCATTTCATACTTACAGTACCTCCATTTCCCTACCAATGACATTCATATTGAAAATTAAAATGGTGCATTAAAATACTTCTCAAGTTTGTACTCTGAAGTGAAGTTGCTGGTGACACAGTTTTAATGTTAGCCAGATACACCAAGCTGCCAAGCTCCACTCCCACCCAGTGTGTTTGTGCGCTTGCCTACAGCAGCTCTCAGCAGGGGGAAGCAGCTGGCAATGCCTGGAGAGGGTTCTTGGTTGCCACCGTCTGGATGCTAAACCTCCTGCAATCAGTAAGACAGTGCCCCACAACAGAGAATTCAGTCGATAGGGCCAATATTGAGAATCCTGACCAGTGCTAGATATTGACGTTCTTTTTATTTTTTTTTAATTTTTAGTTTTGTGTTTTTAAACAGGGTTTCACTATGTAGTTCAGGCTGGCCTTAAATTCCCTATGTAACCTAGTGTCATTCTTTTTTAGTCTTGCTATTCTAGTAGTTTGAAAAGTGATACCTAATGTTATTTTATGCCTCTCTAGGATAATGGAATTATTTTTACTTCTTTATGTATTATTTGAACTGGTTATAATGAACATGCAGTCTTTCTGTAATTCTTTCAAAAAGCCATTAAAGATTTTAAACTCTGTACTCTTTTAACTATTCTTTGCAGTCTGTTCTTAAAATTTGATCAGGTAAGTGCCTGCTTTTTCCCCTTGCAAGGTTTAGAAAAAAGTTCTCAATGTGGCCCTTGAGAAGCCAGCTGCTCTGGTAAAACTCTCCCTTCCTCTGTCCTCAGAGTTTCTCTGTTGCTCTTCCAGAGCACCTTCTTTCTTCCAGTGCCCATCCGCAGGCCCAGGAGCCAGCTCTCAGAATCATCTCAGCCCAAAACTATACCTACCACAGACTAGGACCCCAAACCAGAATGTAGCCTGTGGCAGACCTCAGGGAACTCACCATTGACTCACCAGCCCAGATACTAGATAAAGATCCTCACACTCACTTCCCAGCTTTGAAAACTGAGATCCAGTCTCCCAGTGAATTTCCTGAGCTGTCACAGCTGAGCTGAGTACCCTGGTGCTTGCCCAGAGCCTGGAGCCTCTCCATGCTCATGTTCCATGACCTTCTCTTGGGGCCACGAATGTGGAGCAAGAGTGGGGCCCAGTCCTCACCTGCCCGGCACAGCTGGGTTCCTGAAGCAGCCCTAGTCCTTCCAGCTGGCTTGGAGCAAGTTAGAACCAGCCTTGAAATGTCCTTGGAAGACTTGGGGATATGATCTGGATGTTCCCATGGAAATGTCCCAGGTGACAGGAATGGCATATCCCTGCCTTTGCAAATGCCATGCAGCAGGCTCAACCAACAGCCGACTTTCAAAGTGGGCAGATGTCTCCTGGCCCTGGTGCCAGTGACAGGACTTCTGCCAGCAGTTGTGTGCATCTGATCTGAAGCCCAGTGTGCTTTTCCCAGAAAGCAAAGGGATATGGAGGAGGCCTGATATGACAGCTCTCTCCACTATCCTGAATTCACACTCATCAGGCCAGTGGGATGGAGTGTCCAGGATGCATGAGGCATCCTGCCATTGCTAACTTATAGGGTAGCAAGAGGCTCTCAATGGGAAGGACCTAGATGCTGGTCCTGTCGACAGCCAGATAGGTCAATTGACCTCCTTGGGTCTCAGCTTCCTCCCTAATTGGTTTTTGGAAACACTTGTGTTCTCATTTTCAATCTTCAGTTTTCTCAAAAACATTGACAACTAGATAAAACTGGCTAAAATGAGGTAGAGATTTAGAGTTTGGAATAAATCCAGTTTTTTTGGCATTTATTTGTAAGTAATAGGTGCTCATAATAGTGTGGCGGGGAGGTAGAGCTAAGCAAAAAGCAATTCAGAAAGAGCACCCATAATTCCACCCACATAGACAGTGTGCTGTTGGTATCCCTTGCTTGGATTCTTCTGGATAAGTATTTCTTCACCTGGATTGGATGTGCTTTAGGGGAAGAGAGCTCTTTGACCCATTAAAACTGTGGGCTTAGGTTTTATAACTGTCAGTTCTCAGGCTCCTGTCTCTCCTCCAGATAAGAAACACTGTCTTGGTATTTTGTTTTTGTTTGTTTATTTTAGGCAGTTCTGGGGATCAAATCCAGGGTCTTCCACACACTTAAGCAAATGCTGTACTGTTCAGTCATATCCCCAACCACATCTTAGGTATTTTTAGGTGTATATGTTAAACTTATTTTTAAACAGGATCTTACCATGCAGGCTCTTTTGCAACCTGTTATTTTTACCTACTAATATATGACCCTGTTTCTTAATACTCTTTGACAATTTCTGTTCCATTGCCTAGCTAAACTTGATTTAACAACCCCCTTTTGTGGGCTATTTGGAATATTTTTGTTGTTTTCCCATTACAAGGAATGCAAAGGAGACACAAACTGGAGGAAGAAGGAACTAATGAGAAAACAAGAAGAAAAACATGGAAAATGTAAACACCTGAGACAAAGGTGCTTTAAAGCCACAAAAGCAAAATAAGTTATCCTACAGTGCATAGGAATTACCAGTCAGAAACAAACAAGGGATTAATGCTCATTTTCAGCCCATTACATTTAAGCCAACAAATACATATTGGACAGATGTTGTTACCCAGCACCAAATGCTGTGAACTTGATAGGTGGCCCAGCCACTGGCCTCACAGAGCTTTTGAATGAGAGAACAATGTGAGACTACTTCATACACACATGATGGTGTAAGTTTAGAAAGCCTGACTTGAGGAACCAACTCTGCAGAGGTAGCACCCTGAGTTACCATGCTCCCTGAGCCTTTCTGGCTTGCCACATGCCCTTCCCCCTGCCTTTGAGGAGGCTGCATGTTTCAGTCTCCCGTAAAGGCCAACTTCAGGCTCACATCCCACACAGTGCTTGCACTGAATGTGTCTGAATGAGGCCATTCAGCTCTTCAATCTCTTTAGAAACAAGTAGCCCATTACTAACTCAGCCCTTTCCCGCTTATCTGAAACTTTTCCTTATCCAACTGCTTCCCACTCCATGTTTTCCTCTGATTGGTTTCGAACCTCACAGAGCAAGTCAGTCATTTTCTACAGCCTGAAGATCTAAAGTCTTTTAGACCTTCTTTGAGTGATACCTGGTCCTACAATCTGCTCTTTCAGTCTGCAATGACCTTCCCTGGCAGGAAGGGCCTATGAGCCCCTGTAGATTCATCAAAATAAGCACATGCGCAAACCTTTCCACAGAGAACTTGTGGACAGATGGGTCACAGCATGGGGCAGCAAGGCCTAGATCTTTGAGGACAGACCATTCTGGTGACACTGGAAAAAGCTATAGCTTCCAGAAGTGAGCAGGGATGGAGAGAAAGATAGACCAATCATGGTTGGGGAACCTGATCGTCTATCCTTCCAAAACAAACCACTGTGCCTTAGAGTAAAGTTTCTACCACAGAAGCACATACTGATTCCTTGGAAATGTAGCTGACCAGTGGATTCCATCCAGCAGATCTTGGGTAGAACCTGAGACTGTAAACCTGATCAGGGATTTTCATGGGATGAATTCCGTCTTAGTTACTTTTCTCATTGTTAAGATAAGATACCCAACACCCAGAATTAAAGGAGGAAAGGTTTATTTGGTTCGCAGTTTGGCTGACTCCATGGTAGGGTGGCATGACAGAGGGACATCACAAAAGAGAAACTTCATGGAGGGCAGAAGGTAGCAGAGCAAGGGAAATGATGAGCCACTTTCTGTCCCTTACATTGTACTGGGATTATTGCAGTGCCAAGCCAATCACATCTAGATCCAAACCATAACATTATTCATAGGGCATTTAGTCCATCTCCAAGAGTTGCCAAAGTCCTAACACTTTAAGCATTGCTAAAAAGTCCATGTCCCAAGTCTCCTCTGAGATTCAAGCAAACTCTTAGCTGTGAGCCCCCATACAAGTGAAAAGAAACTTACACACTTCCAACATAGAGTGCATAAGATAACATTACCATCCCAAAAGGTACAAGTTGGATACACAGGAATGAGACCAAAGCAAGTCCAAAATCTATCAGGGCAAATATTAAGTCCTGTAGTTTCATGTGCAGCATAAGAGGCAATCTGTTGCAAGATGTGAACTCCAAAGGGCTCATAAGGCAACTTCTGGGGTGGTAGCTCCAATGGCTTCTCTCTTGGGCTGGTTGTGTTCCCTCCTTACAGTTTTGCTCAGAGAGTACATGTTCCTGTATTTGCCAAAGTTCTGGGGCTCCAGTGCACCTTTGGTTTCACACAGCTTCACACACACACTGCCCTCTCAGGGGCACACTACCTGCCTTCCCAGGCCTCCTTCTGAAATCTGGGTGGAATTCTTCCTGACCTCACAACTCCCATTCTGTATGCACCTAAAACTATTGCCATGTGGATGATGTAAAGGTCTGTCACCAACTGGAGCCATGACAAGGCTTCCTTCTCTTTCAGCTGTAGGGATCAGGTGCCTGGATCACTGAGCACTCTGAACCCAATCCTGAGGAACAAATTCTCTAGACCATTGCCATTCTGGAGCATAATGTCTGGGGCTCTGTTCTCAAAGCAAATTCATGTTTTCAATTTTGAGACTGCAAAGGCTGGAGTTCTGTTGATTCTTGTGATGTCCTCAGGCCATCTTTTCTGTTGTTTTATTCCTAAATACTTAACTTTTTTTTGGCTAGTCTTTTCAGCAATCAATTTCTCCTCTGTTCCATCTCAATTTTACTGGAGCTTCCTTCTGGTCAAACTCACAATGTTTTGAATCATTCTTCTGGGCTCTTTGCTTTTGATTCTCAACATAAATCTGGCTAAGTGCCCTCAACAGTAGTTATGCCACTGCCTTAATATTATTCTAAAAGATGATTTAGTCCACCACCTTTAATCTTAGTCTTAGGTGTATTCTCTGGATGTGAGCAAGATGCAGACAAATTTTCTGCCAGGCTCTAATACATGTCATCTGGAGTCCACCAGCTAATACTTCTTCCTTGCATAAACCTCTGAGTCTGATCTTTACTGGAAGGATTTTTATCAGCCTTTTGATCTCCTAAGCTCTGACCAGAATCTCCCATACAGCACAGCCTAAGGTGTTCTAGCTCTTCATTTTTAAAATTTTTTTTATTTAAAGAGAAACAAAAGCATGTAAAGGTTAGAGATAATACAGAATTCCAAAAAAAGGATAAACAATAAGAAATCACTAGTTAATAAATTACATATTGTCCTCTTAGAAATAGTTGTTCAAGTTACAAAATTAAAGCATACAAAGTAGATAGTCAAACAATGAAAGTATGAACAGCTACGCATGCATGAATCTCTGCATATACTTCTATACTTTCTGTATTAGAGAGAAAAACAAAACTTAGCAAGACAAAACAAAACAAATTCCTATAAAAACATGAAACCAAAAAGTTGTATAAAACCACAGTACAAGGTGATCTACAATGATTACTGTGTTGTTTCTTATTATCTTCAATAGAATGTCTATACCATCAGGCATAATTTGAATATAACAGTATAATTGAGTATAGCAGTAAATAACAATATTAGTAAAAATAAAACATTGTAGACAGTATAAAACTTCAAAGGCAGGTAATAATTAAACCATAGTGGATATTCTAGAGGACCTTGTCATCTTAAGTGCAGTTGCCTATACTCTCAGACTAGATACTATCAATCATAACAGCTTTGAATAAAATCTATCAATACAAAACAGCGATCCAACAAACCAGATTCGATTATGATCAGTCATGGTAAAAGTGTAGGTTTTACAGAGCTTTAGATTAAGTTAATAGGAAATTAAGGATGATTACCATACTATACCCTGTTATTTTTGGGATTACTGTCTGTGCCCTCAAATCTAGTACAGGTAGAATGACTGGAACAGAATATAATACATCTAAGCAGAGTAGTGTGAGTAATGTGTGTTTTAAATCCTGGTGCATTATTAACAATGTAGCATATCAAGGCCATCTATGTTAGAGTTCTAGTTATCCTTCTCTGCCTCATTTCTGCTATGCTATTTTTCTGCCTTCGTTTGTCTAGTTTTCTCCTTCATTCTACTGCCTCCCCCACTCATTGAGGCCTTTCTGCCACTGTTCCTAAAATCCTGGTATTTTTTTTCTCTCTCTCTAGAATGTCCTTCAGTATTCTCTGTAGGGTTGGATTGGTGGTCACAAACTCCCCCAGTTCCTCTTTGTCATGGAAGCATCTTGTTTCTCCATTAATTTCTAATGACAGTTTTGCAAGGTACATCAATCTGGGCTGGAGGTTATTTTCTTTCAGGGCTTGGAATATTTTGCTCCAAGCTCTTCTTGATCTGATGGTCTGTGTCGAGAAGTCAGCCATGATCCTGATGGGCTTACCTTTATAGGTAATCTGTTTCTTTTCTCTGATGGCTTTTAATATTCTGTTTTTATATTCAATTTCTGGTATCTTAATTGTTATATGTCTAGGTGTGGATATGTTTTGGTTGTAGGTGGCTGGGGTCCTGTATGCCTCACATAAATGAATGTCATTTTCTTTTCCCATGCTTGGGAAGTTTTCCTTAATTTTCTCCATAAATAGCCTTTGTAATTTGCCTGTATGTATTCCTGCTTCTTTTTTCATGTTTCTTATTCTTAAATTGTAGATTCTCTTGTCATCTTCTAGCCTTTGTATTGTTACTGCCTATTTCCTTGTTATTTTTAAGAGATCTTTCCTTTCATGATCACACATTGCAAACCTGTCTTCAAGTTTTGATAGTCTATCCTTAGTTTCTTTTAAGGCGTTTTGCCAGCTTTCAATGGAGTTTTTAATTTCCTGGTAGTCTCTTTGGATCTGCCTCACATATTCTATATTTTTTTATATTCTTTATCGAATGTTTCTCTCCTTTTTTTGTGTTCCTCCCTTCTTCCATCTGTATCATCCTGAGACATGCTTCCTGAGAGCATTTCTTTTATTATTCTACTCATATCCTGCTTTACCTGATTTAATATTTCAGTTTTGAGCTTGTCTACAAGGTCCTGAAGAGATCTCTTAATGTCTATCGAAGCCATTGTGTGTTTGCTGCCCTCAGTCTCCCTTGTTTTTCCTTCTCCTGGATCAGGGCTCTCAGGGTTCTGGGCTGGGGGCCGCCTCCTGCCTCTCTCTCCTGTCATGGCCCTGGCTTCCTCCACATGGGTTACAGTGCAGGTCCCAGCCCCCTTCCCTGTTGGCCAGTTTCCTCTGAAGCAAGATGGCAAGGGAACTCTGCCCTCTCCTGCCTGCTGTTGTCACTGAGGTGTAAGCAGCGGCTGTGTTTGCCTGCCCCTCCCCAACAGGCCAGCCAATCTTCAGGTGCCTTCACCCAGTTAGTACTTGCTAGGTGCAGGGAATTGATTTGGGATGGCTCATTGGGTCCCAGCCAGGGGCCCAGCCCAGTCCAAGCAAATCCCATGAATCTGCTCTTGGGAGGGAGCAACCAACTGAAGTCACTGTTGCTCCCAGTTCAGACTCCTCCTGCCCGACCTCAACATGTCACCCACCTGGTCGCATCCTTCTTGTGTGGGGGGTCCCACTCCCAGCATTGACAGTGGACCAGTGAAGGTCCTTTCACCAGCTCCACTCTCCACCGGACCCACCAATCCCTGACCTCAGGGCCACTGCACCCCCTGTGAGTGGTGGTGGGAAGGAGTTTGGTCGGCTCTGCCAGCCAGCACGGATTCAGGCCTTTGCAAACTTGGCAGGTTGCCAGGAATGAAAATGCTGTGTCCAGTACTTTTTAGCTGTTTCAGTTGTAGTCCCGAAGTATTTGACAAGCTTTTTTATGTTTTAATTTCCTCCTATGTCAAGAGGATCCATCTCCTTCTGTCTGGGTCTCTCCAGGGTGTTTTATTCTGGCAAATGAGTTGTTTCTCCCGGGAGGCTTTGTATTTTGTTGCTCACTGATCGGCCATCTTGTCTTCTCTCTAGCTCTACATTTTTAGCTGGCATCTCCAAACCTTTCCTAACTCCTCCCCACAGCCAGTTCCAAAAGCTCCTGAACCACATGGTCAGGTATAGTTACAGCAACAACCCCACTTCTCTAGTGACCAATATCTGTCTTAGTTATTTTTCTCATTGCTGAGACAAAATACCCAACATCCAAAGTTAAATAAGGAAAGGTTTATTTGGCTTATAGTTTGTAGAGATTTCAGTCCATAATCAGCTGAGGCATCAGAGAGGAGAAATAGTTCATGGCAGGCAGAAGTTAGCAAAGCACATAAGGGAGAAGACAAGCCTCTTTTTGTCCCTTCTATTGTATCTAGACTACTAGGATTAGGGCAGTGCCAAACCAATCAGTGGACTGATTTAATAATCATATACCCTTAATCCCATTGTCATGCACTCTAGATTCAGCCACCTCTGAAAAAGCCCCAGCTATGGCTGCATTCCACTTTGCTTGAGACCCAAACATAACAGATACATTAGATGTCAGCCACCATAGACATACTTCAAAGATTTTTCTTCCATTCTGCCAAATTTTTCACTTAAAATACTAGGCAAATCCACAATATCTTATCTGAAATGAATTTTGGAATTCATATTTCATGAAATTTTGGAAATTTAATACAGGACTATACTGTATAATATGTATCATTCCTAGCAGGGAAAGCAGGACAGAGCGACTGAAAATAGTTTTTCATGTCAGCTCAGGTCAGGTGCTATCACCAAATGAGTTTGTCTCACACTTACAGGGAAGATGGAGCAGGAAGAGTTTGCTTTTATAATTTGTTGGGTTTTAGAATTGCAGGTAAGGAATTACTGGCTTTGATAACTCTTAAATCCATAGTGAGTTGGAGTTTTATGGCTGCTTAAGATAGTATTATGGTTTGGATCTCAAATGACCTCCAAAACCTTATGTACTGAAAGCTTGGTCCCAAGCTGATGATGCTTTTTGGAGGTGATGGACATTTGAGGAGGTAGAGCTTAGTTGGAGAAAGCAGATCATTGGAGGCCACACCCTTAATAAGTCTATCTTGTCCTAGAACAAATCACTGGAGCAAGGGAGGGCAGGATCACTGTGGCTGGCTTTGACCACTGGAGGCAAGAGTAGGGAGAAGCCCACCTACACAAGATGCAATGTGATGGGCAGTGGGGGTGAAAAATGGGGGGAGAATGGATGTTGGAGAGATTATCACAGTGATCACAGTATGCATTTTGCTATGAATTGCTTATTTATATCCTCTGTCCATTAAAAAAGGTTTAACTACTTTTGATTGGTTTGTAAGAATTTTTATATATAATTAATATTTCTCTGTTGTACACGTTGTGAATATTTCTCCCCATGTTTTACTTATCTTTTAACTACATTTCATGATTTTCATGAAACAGAAGTTTTTGAGCTCTGTGTGTCAAATTTATAATCCCTTGCCCAACTCCTTTAATCTAAGCAGGAACTGAAATGTGTAGGGATGGGGAGGAAAATGAAATTGGTAGGGGCAGCAGTATCCTCCAAGACTTTGAAAATAATGTCACCTTTGAGAATTAGAGCTACCCTCAACCAACGGAATTAGTGTCCTGGAAGCAATAACCAAGAGACCCTAAAAATGTGGAATGGAGACTTTAGAAAGATGAAGAATTTCTTCATTGTCTCAGTCTCCATAGCCTTGTTAAAAATGACAGGGTTGGACTAGGGATATAGCTCAGTGCTAGAGCACTTGCCTAGCTTGAGCAAGGATCTGAGTTCATTCCCCACACTGCAAAAGGTAAGAAAAGAAAAAGAATGACAATCTTTACTTTCTTGGAAAACTTTGGGTCTTGAAGGACACTGCATCTTTTACACCCTCTTCGGAGACACCTGTTATGCCCATGGTTAAATCATATGAGGCTTCCCGGTTGGGAATCACAACAAATATAGGTACACCTTTGTGGATTTGGATTTTTGTATCTAAAATTATTTTTGTTAGAAAGCTCTCATCCTAACCATCTTTTCTATTGGTATTCATGGTACAGTATGACTTAAAACAAGAAAGTAAGATAAATGAATGTTGTGTTTCATAAGCATTCTCCCAAGAAAGAGATCTTCCTCCATAGCTCCTCCCCAACTCCCCTGTATTTTTCCTCATCCCAGCCACAGCACTGAGTACACTGAAGTATAACTGCCCAGGTTCCCCATGGAAACACAAGTAATTCACTGGGAAAGAAATTAAAATGACCTCTAAACATTTGAAAGGTTGGTCAATTCACCTATAGTTAGTGAAATTCAAGAAAAGAATGCCAGCTGAGAAATGCAGATGAAAGAACAAAATTAGAAAATTATCAACCTTCAATCAATGACTCAGTCAAGGCTATGAGTGGTAAAGGGCCTGGATATCTGAAGGTACTATTGAGAGAGGAGAACTGGACATTTACCAGGGAGAGAAATGTTGCCACCTTCACCCCATGTTCAAACTCGGCATTATCAAGAGTGGGACACCAAGACACTGTGTGTGTACTCCTGTTGGGCGGTAACTTGAACCACACAGTGTGACCAAGAGGTAGCCATTAAATTCTTGCCCCATGATGTTTAACCCATCCTAGATTATAAGAAATAATAGGGAAGGGGGTTGGGAGTGTAGCCCAGTGGTAGAGTGCTTGATGAGCATGTTCAAGGCTAAAAGGACATACACTGAAGGAATCAGATAAGTCTTAGCATGGAACATTGTGTAAGAGCTGACTCTGGCTTTTCATGAGCCCAAGTCATAGGGGTGAAAGACAGGACCACTCTAGACTAAAAAACACTTAAGAGACATGACAAAAATTTCTGTACTCCTTGACTGAATCCTGGTCCAAACCAACTATAAATTAATTTCTGACTACACTAGGGAAATGTGAAAATGAACTAGATTATTAAGGCTGTTTGTTTTTGGTGGTACTGGAGATCGCACTCAGGGCTTTTGCACTTTTTTGTTTTTTGTTTTGAGACAGTCTCACTAAGTCACTAACTTGCACAGGCTGTGCTAGAGCTTGAGATTTTGCTGCATCAATCTCTCAGAGTGCTGGCATTATAAGTGTGTGCCACATGCCTGCTGTTATTGTTTGGTTTTGAAGTGTTTTATGCATGAAAATCACCTATGTTAGCTATAAACTTTTCTAGTACTTTACGATATATCTAACAGTGAAATATTTAGTTTGAGAAATAATTGATGGCTGTAATGTATTTCAAAATACTACACTTCCCCAATTAAACAAATATGGCAAAGTTTAATAATGATTATGTCTAAGTGATGGATATATGAGTGCTTATTAGGCACTTTCTTGGCTTTGTTGTATGTTTGAAAGATGGAATCTTTCACCCATAGATTTGCAAAGAAAAAGATGTTTAAAATTTTTGCTGGGTTGGGCTGGGAGTACCTCAGTGGCTGAAGACTTGCCTAGCATGGTGGAGGCTCTGGGTTAGATTACCAGCATTGCAAAAAACAAAAACAAAATCATTAAAATTATGGCAAGAGGGCTGGGTATTTAGCTCAGCGGCATAAGCGCCTGCCTTGCAAGCACGTGGTCGTGAGTTCCAGCCCTGGTACCGATAAAAAAATATATATATATGGCCAGAATGTGGGGAAATGGCCATTTTCCTAGATTCTTAGTGGGAGCGTTAATTGGGACCTTTGACAGAGATATGTCTTTTAATCCAGCAATGCCATGTTTAGAAATTTAACATGCAAATTATACTCAGATGTTCCAAATATATGAATAAGTCACCACAGCTTTATTTTTGTAACAAAAGATTAGAAACAGCATATATGCTCATCAATAGGAGTTGTTGTGTTAGTTTTTATGGTTTGTCCATATAACAGAAATGTTGGAAATTGTGGGGTAGATCTTTTGCATTGTCAGGAAACTCTGAGATGTGTTCCCCAGCGAACAATGCAAAGGAAAAGCAGTGTCCATTTCCATATATTTGCATTTTCCCTTCAAGATGCACTATATCTCTCTAAATTATTGATCAAGACACTCCAAAGAGAAAGAAGAAAATTTCGTAAAAGAGAATTTGTTGAACCAGTGTAAGAACTGGGACTTAATAGAAAATGTAGCTCCAAGCTTCTTGGCAGCCAAAGCAAAAATGGAAACCCCCTGACTCATAGAACTTTTGTTACCTAATAGAAGGAAGGACACTAATTTCTTATGAGCCATGTTTACAATCTGGGAGGTGATGTGCCCAGGTGTTGCTGCATTAGAACATCCAGTTGACAATGGACCACATATATGGTGGTCCCATAAATTATTTCTCACAATGATGTTGTAGTCATCTTGGTTCACGTAAGAACCTTCTGAAAGGACTACACAATAACAGCATTGCCTAACGATGCAGTTCTCAGAACTTATCTGCTTTCCATCTACTGTATTTGCCCAGTGGTAGATTAAAACATGGGGCTTTGGTAAGGGAAGCCTGGGTGTACTAAGGAACTTCATGTGAAGTCCCCAAGAATTTTTAGGGTCGCCCAAGGCAAAGTCATGATAAGTTTTCTCTGGACTCCTCTGATTGGGTCTTTCTCCTGGCTAAAAGTGGGACCTTGGACCAGGCACATCTCTGGGTTTCCTTATCCCCATGGGGAAAAGTGATTATTGTGCAGATCAAATGAGATAGTGTATGTAGCCCGCTCCAGCAGATGAATGCTTTTGCTATGCTGCTGTTTACATTGTCATCACATCAAAACCTTATGGCTACAAAAACACAGATTGCTGAGGTTTGCATCTCGGCTCCATCACTTTGTAGCTGGGTGACCTTGGGTAAGGTCACTTAGTCTCTGTGCCTTAGTCTCTTCCTCGGTAAAATACAGGGTAAATGATTGAGAGCTGTAGAGATCACAGAGCATAGTATGTGCCAGTGCGCTTATTAAGTAAAGCATGGATTGTTCCCTTCCATCCTTTTAAGCCCTTCAGAAGAAGAAGAAAATGATAGCATCCAAGAAGACCAGCTATTTGGATCTCTGTAACATCCGTGGTCCTCGGAGGTGTTTCCTTAGGAGGCGGAGGGCGCCAGCGTGTTTGTGATGGTGGAGTCTTGGCAGGTGACCGCGGCTGGCGCTCCGGGGGGCGCGGCCCACTCTCCGGCTCCGGTACCTGCCCGGAGCCCGCATCGAGGTCGGGCCGGGGTGGGAGGAGCACGGAGCTCCCGGGATCCCCTCGCCCCCTCCCCCACCGCCCAGTGAGTAATGACATTCGCGGGGAAGGGGGGAGGGAAAGAGAGGGACAGGCTCGGCGAGGCCATGTGATGCTGGGCGAGAGAGCCGCCGCCGCTGCCGGAGCCGCCTTCTTCCTCCTCGGATCGCGGCCGCCATGGCGACCCCCAACAACCTGACCCCCACCAACTGCAGCTGGTGGCCCATCTCGGCGCTAGAGAGCGATGCGGCCAAGCCGGCCGAGGCCCCCGACGCGCCCGAGGCGGCCAGCCCCGCCCATTGGCCCAGGGAGAGCCTGGTTCTGTACCACTGGACCCAGTCCTTCAGCTCGCAGAAGGTAGAGCCGCGCTGGGCGCCGGGCCGGGGGGACCAGGAGTCGGAGTGAGGATGGGGGCGGGGAGCCTGCGCCCCGGGGAGGAGCAGAGCACCTGGTTGTAGGATCGTCCGTTTCGCCCGTTCCCTCCCAGAAAGACCCGGTGCGTGGGGGGCTTGGAAGAGAGACAAAGGCAAGGGGAAGGCGCAGCTCGGGGCGGGGGTGCCGTGGGAGGGGGAGAAGCCTCTCCAGGCTCCGACCTGCAGCCTTCCTTCTGCTGCCGTCCGGGACACGCAGGCCCCCAGGTCACGGCTCCGTGTCCCTCTCTCTTGGCTGGGGTCTTCTCTGGCTGAGGCTAGGAATGTCTGTCCACCCCCCAGCCGTGCGTCCTCCCCCTTATCCGGAGGCGCGAAGGAAGGAAAGAATTAACACATCGCCTCAGGTCAGCCCCTCTCGCCCATCAGATCTGCTGTGTTTTGTGCTTAAAGCGCAGTCCGGCTACGGCCCCCAAAACCCTTTGGATCCAGGGGAACGGGGCTGGGGGGGGGGGGTTGGAAATCAGCCTGGTACTGAGTTATCAGGATTCTTGCTTCCTTCTAGTGAAGCCAGGGACCGACCGCCGGTAAGATGGGGCACCTCAACCCGTCCTTTCTCTGGGGCGTGCGTTCAGCACCATGGCCAGAGTCCAGAGGTGTCCTGCTGGGGCCTAGGCGGCATCACCCCCGACCTGACCCCCGGATTTTCCCTCCTTGGGAGAGCCTTTGTTCCATTCTCTCGGTTTTCTAGATGGAAAGCCAGATTCCGTGCAAAGAACGGGCTTAGGACCCTAAAGACTTGGTTTTGAGTATTAGTCCAGGCTGTTTCATTGTGCTGGAAATAGGATAATGCTAGTGATAGTAGCCACCTGGAATTCCAGCCCTCTTAAGAGGGCTGTGAATGTTGAAGAGGACAGAACTTGGTGTACAACAGAGCCCCTACTCACACCTGAGCATGTACTAGAATTACCCACTGCTCCCAGGTAAGACTCCACCTGCCGAATTTGACCCCAGAGGTCCTACTTCCGTGGCCTGGTCCAGCCACTGGCTGTCCAGCAGGCCACTGGGTGATGCTGAGGAAGCTGGGCCACTGGCCACCACTGGGTAGCAATTTAGGGAGCCATCTTCCCCCTCACTCACTGTGGAGCTGTGGACAGGTCACCTTGTCTTTTCAGACCCTCAGTGGCAAAATCTGTGCAATGGGGCCAGTGCAATCACTTCCTCAGAGGGGCATTATGCAGGTGAAATGACATGGTACCCAAAAAGTGCTGCTGCTGCTGCCTGGAGAGGGTCACAACTCTGTTAATAGTGGTGTTATGATGTCATTAAAGTGCTAGGTAGACAGGCTGGAGTACAGCTCACAGCATGGCGCTCATGGTTAGTATGGTTAGCATGTACAAGACACTGAATTCAATCCCCAGTGTGCACACAATGATAAGAAACCAAGGGCCAGCATCACCCAAGGTCATCCTGGGACTCCTCCGTAATTCTGCACATGCTTGCTGACACTACTGCATGTCAAGCCCTGTATAAGGCATCGGGCATTTGCAGATGAATCAGACTGACCTCCAGATTCCAGAACCTTCTTCTATCCAACCTTCAAGTATCAGGCCCCAGTGGCTGGGCCTAGTCAGGGAGTCAGGAGGAAGGCACCTCCCATCCCCATCCCCTGAGGGAGCCTCCTGCTTTTCCCTCACAGAACATATCCTATTCAGTCTGAGCTCAGGGTTTGGGTGGCCTTGTAGTCAGACATGGAATCACCCACTGCACCCCTACATTTCATTGTGTCTTCACCAAGCTCCCGCTGTAACCTAGTTTTGACTGTGTCTCCACAAGCTAGCCTGAACATCCTCCCACCTCCCTTGCCTGGGTCTCCCCTGCTGGAATCCCATGGTCAATTCCAGAGGCAGTGCCACCTGGCAAAAAGGGGCATAGGCTTTGCACTTACATGGGCTTGGGTTCTAGTCTTTTTTTTTTTTTTTTTTTTTTTGCTGTTTATTGGCTGAGTGACCTAGGATAAGTCACTTCATCTATCTGAGCCTCATCACTTTATCTGAAAAAGGGAACTTTACATTCTTTCCTGTTTAATTCCTGGAGACTTCAGAGGGCACAGGCATATGTTAAGTACTTGGCATGCAGTAAGAGCTTAGCAGGCAAGGTCTTTGCCTTCTCCCCACCTCCAAGGGCCTTGCATGCACAAATACAGGTTCCCTGTTGTGAGAAGCTTATCCTTAATGGCACATGAGCTGTTAATAGCAATAAATAGCTCAACTGCAAGTGAGATAGCAGTACACTGGGCACCTGGGGGCCATTCCAGATTCAGAGGGCAGCAGGACAGTGTGCAGGTCCAGAGCCCCAACTCTGGGGACAGATAGATTAGGTTTTAAGCTTTACTGTGCAACTGAGAAGCTGGGTCATCTTGCACAAGTATCTTAAACTCCCCTGCCTCCATTCATTACCCAGTCTTTAACTGAGACTCATGATACCACCTCCTGGACAGAGGATTCACAGAAGAACACTTGTAAATCACCTAGAATAGCATACAGTACACAGAATGTGCTCAGTAAGTACCAGTGCGGTTATAAGACATGGGCCGAGGGATCAGCCAGATTCAAGGCACAGGTCCAAGCTGCTGCTTCTCAACCACATGGCTATGTGTGGTGTCTTTATCTCCCTAAGTCTCACTTTTCTCTGCTGGTAATGGCAGTAACTTTCCTGACCAGGGGCTGTGCAGATTGAATTATGTCATGCACGTTCACATGCCAAACATCACGCTTTATACAACAGTACCTGAACAGTGAATTTTCAAGCACCATCACAGGTGACAGTTTGAGGCCACTGGGTTTACAGAAGGCTCCATGAAGTAGAGTAATGTGAGTGTACTTCCTGCCTCTGCCTTCTCTGCCTCTGGGAGCAGCAATGAGGTCGAGAGATACAAAGATGCAGGGAGCCGAGAACAAGATTGTAGCACTGGCAGTCCTACTAACTAGCCATGTCTGTCGTCTGACCCACTGAGCTCTTTGGTTTCCTCAGTGGGAAAATGCAATAGAAGCCAGGCATGGTGGTGCACATCAGTAATTTTAGAGGCTGAGGCAGGAAGATGGCAAGTTCAAGCTCAGCATGGGCAAGTTAGCCAGATCTGTCTCAGTAAAAAAATGTTTAAAAGGCTGAGGATGTAGTTTAGTGTGAAGGGCCTGGATTCAATCTCTAGTACTGTTAAATTAGTTAATTAGGTAATTAATTAAACACATTAGAAGAAAATGCACTGGATTTGTGATACAATCTGCCTGGCTGTTTCCCTCTCCAGGCATGAAAATGGCCCTCCCTGTCTGTATCTCCTGCCTTTTGTACACCCTTCTGTCCTCACACTTGCCAGCTTTTTACAAACTAAGATTGCTTTTTGCTACCTTGTGACTTTGGGCATGTAACTTACTATCTCTGCCTGTGTCCTCTTTTGTAAAATGACGATACTGATCAGTGCCCACATTACTTGGGGTGTGGGGAATGTCAAGCTCTTGGGACAGTGTCTGGCACAGCAGAAGCGCCCTGTGAACATTAGGTGTTGATACACTGCGATCTCCACTAGAGTGCCTCTCCCAAGGCGTCCCTGGCTCCCTGCAGCATGCCTGGCTCAAGGTCCCCTGATCCCATTCTGCCCAAGTCTGCCACAGTCTAAGATGGACCTGTGAGAGTCACTCAACCAGCCTTTGAATCCCAGGGGAAAGAAACCTAGGTCTGGTCCTGCTAAGAACCAGCCCTTACTCCCAGGCTTGCAGGGGAGAAGCAAGAGGTGGAAGCTGACCTCTGTCTCCTGCACTGGCCTTGCTTGTCACACTCCTGGGCCACAGCCCCCAACATTGTCCCTGCTACACTTGGCCTTTTGTTACTGTCTGTTCTCTCCAATAAGAGGCCCGCAGGTGAGAACCGATTGGGCAATGCCACCCGTCACTCTCCTGCTCAGCAGCTTGAAGTGGCTCTCCAGTCCCTGTAGGAAAGAGTAAGGGTCCAACGGCAGTCTCAGGCCCTACTTCAGGTTCCCACCCTTGCTGGGATCAGGACAAAGTCAGGGGAAACTTGGATAGACTCCTCTCAGAGTGTTTCTAACTGACCAAGCTATAACGCATAGGATCGTTAGAGAAAAAAGGAAACCAATTGTGCTGGAGTACATCTATCTATTGAAATATTTTAAAAACAGATGTGTTATATAATGACATGCGTGTTTCTGTGTTGACCCATTATATAAGGAGATCTAGTGGCAGGTCTGGCCACCGCTGTCATGCAGAAGTTGAGACGAGTGTACATATTTGGAGGTAACTGTGGCAACTGTGAAGCAGAGGCCTGACACTGCCATCCTTGGCGGCCCACGTCTGTAGCAGAACAGCATGTCTGTGCCAGTTTTCACTACCGAGAGCTGCCACGCCACCTTCCCAGCCCAGGTCACAGGCCACCTGAGTTTACTCATGAGGCCCTTGGTCAGGTTGAGTCTTGATTAAAAGCCCCGGTGCATGACCCTTTCTCTTTTATTCCAACTCCGTGGGGAGGGGGCAGCTCTACCCCTGAGCTACATCCCCAGCCCTCTTCATTTTATCTGGAGACAAGGTCTCACTTGGTTGCCCAGGCTGATCTTGAACTTGCGATTCCCCACCTCAGTATCCCAAGGAGCTGGGATTACAGGCTTTCGCCACCACAGCCAGCTCATTCTCCCTTCTGAGTTGTCTCCTTGCTGTCACCTCCTATCCACCCTGCAGCGGCCACCCTGTCTCACAGTGGCCGGCCAGAGCCTTCTCAATAGCCTTCTTTGCACCCCCACTCCCTTACCAGGGCCCTGGGGCAACCACTCCCTCACTTTGTCCAAGCTCTGACTCACAAGTTGCCTTCTCAAAGAGGCCTGGCCTGGGGATCCCCCCTGTTTTAAACTGTCTTTCCCCTCCCCTCTCCCTGACACTCTGACACCCTGACGCCCCATCCTGCTCTACTGTTTTAACTGCTCATCACCTGTCTGGCTCCACTGGAACTCCTGCTCCCTTAGGGCAGGGATCTGAGCTTTTTCACCACAGTCCCCAGTCCTTAGAACAGGACCTGGCACATAGTCAGCACCCAGTGCATAAGTACTAAAAGTGATATATTTGTAAGCCATGAGGTGTTACATAAAGAAGCTATTTGAGGGATGATGATATTGCTCAGTTGTAGAAAGCTGGTCCAGTGTGCCCAAGGCCCTGGGTTCTACCCCCAGGATGGGGGGAGGGGAATTTGCTTGATTCTATAAACCCAAAGCTGCTTTTTAAAAAAAGTTCCTAAGTTTCTTTGGAAAAAAAAAGTTATTTGTGAAAAATAAACTAAGGCTCAGAGACTTGGAGTACCTTTGGAGAAATCACACAGTAACTAAATGGGTAGAGATGCCAATCCAGGGCAACGTGTAAACAAGGGCCCGCCACAGTGCTTCACTGATGGGTGGTTTCCAGGTACCCACAGGGAAGGTGGTTTCTTCAGGGATGGTCAAGTGTGGTCACTTGGGGTGGTGACCATCTAAGTCTACCTCCTGGAGGGAGAGATGGCAGATGGCTTTGGTGGCAGCACGCCCTTCCCTTGGGCTTGGCTTCCTCTCTGGGTTCCCCTCCCCCTACAGGATGGCACACAGCCCTGGCCTGCAGCTCAGCTAGAGGTGAATATCTCCTTGGCCACCTGCCAGGGTGACCCTGTGGCCTCTGCTGTGCTCCTGAGGAGAGTCCCCTCCCCAGGCAGACACCACACCGAAGCCCTCACTGGAGTCCAGGGCCCTGCCAGGGCAGGAGGCTGACCTTGGGACCTGCCCAGGTGTCCTCTCCACCCATTCAGAGGCCCCTGCATGGCCAGGTGACTCAAAGCCCCGGAGAGCCTGACTGCTGATGCTGCAGGGCCCAGGCTGGGTGTCCATGGACAGCTCAGAGGCAGTCCAGCCCCCTGCTCTGGGGCTTCTGCAGGGCACACAGCTCCGGGAGCCAGCTGCCATATCCATATGCCTCTTGCTCATCACATGCACACTCACATCCACACTAGCATACACACAGTCCTGGAGCACCCCACTCACACACTCACCCACACACACCCACTCTCATCACACCCAGTCCCAAACAGACACGCGCCTGGGCTGTGCCCTCTGTGCTGCACACTGTCCCTGTCTCTGTCCATGTCCCTTGTGGTCTCACAGGACTGCAGGGCACTCTGTGAGAGTGGCCCAGCCCCCTCCTTTTGCTGATGAGGAAAAGAAAGCTCAGAGTGGGGTGGTGACAGCTCCGAGGTCACACAGCATTGCCTTGGCTAAGCCAAGCTGCAGAGCTGGGTTGCTGCCTCCAGCCTAGGGGCTCTGCCCACACTGGGGACTCCAGCCACGAGACTGCCTCATGCAATGAATGAATCTGTGAGTGTTATGTTGAGGGCTGAATTACCTCTCCCTCCCTACAGTCCACCAAACCAAAGGGGTTGTTCACCATAGCTATGATGTGTTAGCACCAACCAGGCGTGTGTGTGTGTGTGTGTGTGTGTCTGTGTGTCTATGTGTGTGTGTCTGTAAGAATAGTGTTGTTAGATGTTTGGATCTGTGTACTAACCCCCTGTGCTGGGTTTCCATACATACCTCTATCTTAGCCTCACGCTGGCCTTGAGGAAGACACATTCCTCACTTCACAGAAACCAGAGATCAGAGAGGTCAAGTGATTTGTCCACAGTCACACAGCAAACAGGAAGTAAAGCCAGGTCTGTCTGCCTCCAAAACCTAGTCTAAAACAAATACCTAAGACACATTACTCCTACAAGGATCGATGCAGATAATCCTCACACAGTCCTCTGAGGGAGTCTCTTGGTGTGGCCTATAGCAGGAGGCACCCAGAGGTAGAGCAACTCGCAAAGCTAAGACCCCTAGCAAATAAGAATAGAGCTGCATCTTGAGCAGCCACTCCCCATAGCTCTGCCCCAGCCCCACGCTGCTGCTTCTGGGTATCTGACCGCTGGGGTCTTCTGGGGAGGTAGAGAAGATGCCTGGCCCTAGGACACCCACCCACTGCAGGTTCAGAGGCAGAGAGATGGAAGAACAGCCTCTGCCTCTCTCAGCTGGCCCCTTCCCTGGCCTAGAGCCAGATGGCGGGGAGGGCAGTGGCGAAGCAGAGTCTCCCACAATTCCCTTGCTAGGCTTCCCCCTGAGTCCCAGCCCACATGTGAGAGCACTTAGACCAGGTGACCTCTAAGCATCTCCAGGCCTGGGTCAAGAGCCTGCTCAGCCTCAAGGATGTTAGTTTCTACCAGCTCAAGTGTCTGGCTGGGACTCCCTAGAGATACAAGGGGACACTCAGGGGGGACAAGCCAAAGACTCGATACAGGATGCCCTTGGGGAAGAGGGCATGGCCTTGGAGTCTAGAACTATTGCTCCCAGTTTTAAGTTTGCTGCCAAACTGCTGTGTGACTTTGGATAAGTCGCTCACCTTCTCTGGGCTTCAGTTTTTTCACCAAGGAGAATAAGGACCTAATTCCTGTTCTGCCCACCCACTGCAGGTGGGGTGGAGCCATTGTGAGCAGCCATGGTGGCAGTCGGGTGGGAAGGTCTTTGGGGGAAATAATGGGCTCTGGAAAGTTATTTTTCAATTTGCTTTGCTTCCCACATAATACAAGACATGTAACTATTGATTCTGATGGTGATTAGAATTTCTGTGAATTTTTCTGGCCCCATCCACCCTTGGAGGCCAGGCTGAGGGTCGTATCACAATAACGATCATTGTGAATCGAATGCCATCGAAGTGCCAGGTGTGGAACTGGTTCTATTAATACTCCCAGCTTGCCCATAAAGGAACTGAGGCACAGCTGCTTGCACTCACCCGGCCAGGAATCCTGTCCCAGGAGGGTCTACCTGTAAAGCCAGCCCTGGACCACCGGACAGCACTGTCCCTTGTCACAGTGTAGGGCTGGGTTCTTCCTACCACCAAGTATATCCCCTGGGACCTGCTCCCCCTACCCGGGTGCCCAAAAATGGACTGAAAGCAACCATGTCCCCCTCCCATGTGTGACCTCTGACCTCCCTCCCCGCATGCCCCGCCCACCGGCAGAGGGTCCCCTTGTCCGCCCGCCTCCCCCGCTCTGACCCTGGCGCCTGCAGGTGCGGCTGGTGATCGCCGAGAAGGGGCTGGCGTGCGAGGAGAGGGACGTGAGCCTACCGCAGAGCGAGCACAAGGAGCCCTGGTTCATGCGGCTCAATCTGGGCGAGGAGGTGCCTGTCATTATCCACCGCGACAACATCATCAGCGACTACGACCAGATCATCGACTACGTGGAGCGCACCTTCACGGGAGGTACGGCGCTCCCACCATGCGGGCAGGGTCCCACGGTAGACAGGGTCCCAGAACCTCGCCACACCTGGGGACACTCACTGGGGCCATGGGCAAGGCCCAGGCGCCCCAGAAAGAGCCACACCACACAGGCAGGGCTCCCTGCCCCCCAGGAACCACAGAGCCATGGGCACAGTCGGATCCCGGCCCAGAGACTCATGCCTGGGACTCTGATGCTCTAGTCCTTTCCTCAGGACCTCTGAACTCACAGGCACAACCACAGATCCCCCGGAGTCCTTCGGGTCTCCACTGGCAGCATCCAGCTCTCCCAGGGGTTCAGGCCTTGAGCAGAGTCCAGCCCCCTGAAACTCCTTAAGGAGAGTCTCAGCCAGGCTTCTCCTGAGACCCCACAGATATGGTCGCCAACACCTCAGAACCCCACAGACACAGCAGGATCCTGACACCCTGAACTCATAGGGTCCTCGCTCTCTTGGGTTGACAAACGCAGTGTGAAAGAAGGGTGGGGCTCACCCGCACTCTCCAGGCACTGAGCCCATCCCAGCACTGCACATAGCGTAGTGAGGAGAGGCAGCCACTGGGCCACCTGGGTCCTTACTGGGCAGTGGCCAAATGCCAGGAAGTGGGTGGTTCTGGAACTTCTGGTGCTGAGCTGTTCTGGGTGCTAGCCTTTGTGCTGCTCTGCAGAACACATAGTGGCCCTGATGCCCGAGGCCGGCAGCCCACAGCATGCGCGGGTGCTGCAGTACCGGGAGCTGCTGGACGCGCTGCCCATGGACGCCTACACACACGGCTGCATCCTGCACCCTGAGCTCACCACTGACTCCATGATCCCCAAGTACGCCACGGCTGAGATCCGCAGTGAGTGCTGGGGCGGGTAGAGCCCCTTGCTCTTTGGACTGGAGTCTCCTTTCTGCACCCTGCCCTCCCATGCCTGGGTCTCCTTGTTGACTTCCTTTTAGTCTCTCTCTC
>PVLA01012343.1:0-45288 GCA_004027455.1 Hydrochoerus hydrochaeris | reverse complement strand
TTTCTCTCTACACATACTCATCTCTTTCAGATCCCAGCAAGTAGAAGATCTGAGTGCTGGGCAGTCACCACCCAAAGTGAGCACCCATACTTGGCGGCGCTCTTAGGCCAGCCTCTGCAGGGTTTCCCACCGCATCCCAGTTAGAAGGCAGATATGTGCCTGTCTCTGTTGCAGAGTAATGGAGTAAAAAGTGACAAAGCCATGGTGTTTTTCACTGGCTTTTTCAAAGACAGCCATAGGCACAGAAGTCCATTTCCTACTGTGTCACTAACCGAAGACAACAGAGAGTCCTCAACCTCTCCACAGCTGGTAAGTGTGGGACCATGGTGAGCTATCTATCCATGTGCCTGCCCCAGGCCTGCTTTTTACCTTCTTCAATCGGTAAAACAAAGATTGAGTTGTGACAACCCATGCCCTTCATCGTTACTTAATGAGTGCTATGCCAAGTTGTCACTGCTGCACTCCTAAGTCATTCTTGATGTTGAATCTTCTCTAGTCTTTATGTTTCACTCTTCTAGCTTAAGGACCCTCTTTCTATTCTTAGTCATATGGAAATGAGAATGACTACCATGCAGGGCAACCTGCGAACAGAGTACATCCTATTTACTTCCTGAAACCACACGAACCATCTTCCCATGTCTTACACTCCAATGAGCTCTTTGATTTGCCACATATTGAACTCTGCTCATTTTGCTTCTGCTCTTTTAGAATCTGAGCAACACCGTTCTTTCCCTATTCATTCTAGCAAAGAACTATTGATATCCTGGATTGCATTTAATTATGTAAACTCAGAGCTTTGTGGTCCTACCTGTGACTAAGCTCCCACATTGAGACTACTTTAAGGGAAAGGAAGCTACACTAGCAGAGACGATGATGAAACACACATTAACTTCAAGGATAGCACACTGCAGAAGACCATACGTCTTGCTCACATTAACCTTTTGAACCATTTGAAGAAAAGCATGGTCAAATGAAAAAGGAGTCCTTTCTTCTAAATATAATGGAAAATAAATGAGTGAAGCGCAGCCTATATCTCGATTTGGTTATATCACCGATGTTGGAGTCATGCTGAGTATTGGAAAGTACTCTGAATCAGAGGTCAAAATGACAGGATTCCTGCACTTAGCCCTATTTTATATCTCACAAGATGATCTGAGAGAAGTCTTACAACTCCTTTCTGCACATTCAGTTCTTTATGTCAAGCACAATTAGTACACCTGCCTTATAAAAAGTTCCCAGATTCACATTAAATCCAGTATCTGTATAACTGAAGTAAAGTAAAACCCATAAATCTCTGTGTCTTAGAGTAGGATGTGAACTTGGTTGGCTGCTGGCCTTCATCTCTTAAGGAGCCGCCAAACCAAGCCCACAGCAAGTATTTCCTCCTGTACAGGTTCTGTAGAGCAGCATTGAGCCATCCTAGATCCAGTCATACAAGGTTAACACAACCTTTTAACAGTCATCATCTAAAGTCATAACGAAGCATTCTTATGGCTAGTTTGGTACAGCATGGCAAAGGGTGTGAGAAGGATTAAAATCTGTAAGATCCTTTTGAAATGGGTCTCAATTCTTGCTCACAAAAAAGACAAGAAGGACTGATGGACATGTGTATGGAACAGCATAAATGAGACTGACGAAACCGTGGAAGGAGCTAACCCACTGCTGCTTCCTGTGTGCACCTGCTTTCTCTGGCACTGTTTCTATTAGATCAAGAGTACAAACTCCAGATGAATTCACTCCTGTGAATGTAAGTGGTCATTCTCCCCATCTGAGAGGTAGTCATTATTATTTTCTTGCCTTCATTATATTTCAGGTGCATTTGGTTTAACCTTGCAAATTTTGTTCAGTATGTAGTATGTATGAAGTAATATGTGCTTGAATTTTGGCATCTGGGTTTTGATGACAGGGCTCAGATGAAAAGTAGAAAGTTCAATGGTTCACAGGTGACTACTCTCAGTCATTCAAACTTTTGTTTTTTTAAGGCTCAAGATAATGAAATCAGTGTGTCTACTATGTAAATCATTTCACTCCTCTTTCTCAATCTACTTGACCTCATACTTACAGTTTGTGATTCAGGTCCTTCCTTAAGGTAAAGCTCACATGTCTGACCCTCCTGAGCAGAAACATGCAGAATGCTGCGAATCCAAGCTCTGGAGATTGCAGTTTATGCCTGTGGTTTGTTTTGATATAGAGAAGGAGTAACCCATTTGCATATCCGTGGCTTCAGAAGCATACCCACATTCAGCTCACTGCAGTTCCTAGGTATGGAATTAAACCAAGACTTTACACTGAAGGTATGCAAATATTTGCAAAATGTAATGGGAAAGGGAAAGAGGTAATATTTGTTCTTGAGTGCTGAAATCTCTAATATCTATGCCTAAAACGGGAGTGTGGGGCAGAGGGTGCTTCTAGGGGAAAACAAATTTCAAGAGATGGAAAATTTCTCTTGAGTGGTTTTATTCTATTTTGTTATGTTTGACATTATTGTGTGTAAAGCTAAGCTCAACTATTCTAAAGAAAGAGACATTGTGATAGCTACTGTTAATACCCAAATGTCTTGCTGTGAAGTGCCGTGTGGCTTGCATTGTTCTGTTCTGATCTGCTTAGATCTGCCCTCTTTTGTTTTATTCTCGTTAAAATAAAGTTTTTTAAAAAGAGATGGAAAAATTTTAAAGGGCAGCATTCACTCAACCTTATTTTATGTTATTTTGTGATACAGTGACAGGATCCAGAGACTTACACAAATTAGACAGGTGTTGTACTACTAAGCTACGTCCTTAGAGCAACCAATGTGAAAAGACAACTTGAAATTCCAAGTCAAAGACAAATATTAATATTAACTAGATAAATAAAACCTGAATAATATTTAAAATAGAATGATAAATGAGTTTTAAAATAATTTTTTTCAAGGCTTAAAAGTACTAGAAAGGATAATAATACAAGAAAGTGAAATATTTACAGACAGGGATGGGGACTCTCTAAGATTAAGTTATGTTAGAAGGGCACTGTGGTAACAGGTTTCTCAGCGTCAGTATTTGCTGAAGCATTGTCTCTGCTTTTTGCCTTAAAGGAGAGAAGAAATGGGAATGTACCAGATGACATCACTAACTCGTGAGCAACCCTGCGTGCTTCCTGTTTTGGGTTAGAGTCCATGGTGAGCTCGGCGAGTTTATCTGCTGTGGAATGAATGTAAATGTGATATCCAGCGACAGCAGCCGGGGAACATCAAGGGCAGCCCAGAGGGCCAAGGTAATTCCTGGGAGTAACTTATGGAGGATAAAAATAATCAGGAGGCAGAAAATGTGATGTGTTTCCATGTTTTTCTTGGTTGTGTTTTGCTTTAAATGTGTGCATTCTGAATTGTCTTTGTAGGGCCTGAATTATGAAACAACTATGATTAATCGTAAATCCCTATTAGTACTGTTGCTTATATTAGCCTTCTGGATCACTTTTACGGTTTTCTGCAACTCCACAAAGGTAGGAATTGCTTATTTCCTTCATCTTACAAAATTATATTTCTACTTACACTTCTATTCTGCGAAAGTCAAACTGAGAACTATAGATTAGTTTGAGCTGGAGGTATAGCTCAGTGGCCTGCCTGGCAAATGCATGGTCCTGCGTTTGATCTTCAGTATAGTTTCAGCAGTTTACACAGCATTAAAAAACTAAGATAATTGGTCACTCTGAAACATTTATTAATGGACTTTCTGAAAAATAAGTGTTTTTATGTAGTAAACTTTATCTGTCTTTTAAAAAATAGTGCATTTTGAAGGGAAACATTTCCCCACTCCAACATCAGATTTGTGTAAGTGCTCTACCAAAACTTTAGAATGTTGCTTTTGATATTTAATCTTTTAATATAGGTGCTTCATTTTGAGTTAACTGAGTTTTTTATTTTTAATATTTCCTTTTAGTTTCTATATAGTTTTTAGCAATTTCTCTATGCATTATATCAAGTATTCTTAGTTTTAGAATTATTAAAATGTCACTTTATTTAATGTATAATTTTCAAAATCTATTTAGTTCTATGTATACCTCACCCTATTCTCTGATATACTTGTCATGTTATTACAAATTTACAGTCTTTACTTTAAATAATTATATGTACTTTAAAGAACTCAGGAGTAATTATTTAGCTTTTGTGAGAAAATACTAAAGAATAGAATATTCAAGGAAATTATAAAAGATGTAATAGAAAAAACAGATAATTATACTTTACATAAAAATCTCATGCATGTTCAAAGTGTTTTTATTATTTTAAAATTTATTTTAATTGACATATGAAAATTATGTGTTGTATTTAGTACAATGTATTTTGAAATACTTATGGATTGTGGAATAATTAAATTAAGCTAATTACTATATACACTATCTCTTCTACTTTTTGTTTTGTCTTTTTTTCTTAAAAAAACTTAAAATCTACTGTCTAAGCAATATTTTCAAGACTACACCACTTTGTTATTAACACTAGCTATCAGGTTAGATGATATATTTCCTAAAACTTATGCCTCTTCTCTATTTTATTCCTTCTGTGACCATATTTTTGTGTTTATCTCTTCAAATCATTAGCCAAAACAATACAATGCAGCTGTTCTCCTGTTTCTTTTAGTTTTATAGTTTCAGGTCTTACACTTAAGTCATTAATAATTCATTCTGGGTTGATGCTTGTATAACATTTGATGTAAGGGTTCAATTACATTACTCTTCCTGTGGATACACAATTGTCTCAGTGCTATTTGTTAGGGAGATAATCCTTTTTCCACTGTGTGTTTTAGCATGTCAGGAGACCATTATTAAGGTTTTATTTGTGGGGTCTCTATTCCATTGGTCTGTGTGTCTGTTCTATGTCAGTACTATGCTGTTTTGATTACTAGACTTTTGGAATATAATTTGAAGTCAAGTACCATGGCCTACAGCTTTGTTCTTTTTGTTCCAGATTGCTGTGGCTACTCAAGATCTTTCATAATTTCTTCTGAGTTTTAAGATTGGTTATATTATTTCTGTGAAAATGTCATTGATATTTGGATAGGAATGGCACTGAATTTGCAGATTGCTTTGTGTAGTGCATATAATATCAGTTCTTCCAATCCATAAACATGGAGTATCATTCCACTTATTTGTATCTTGCTCAATTTGCTTCATCAGTGTTTTACAATGTGTTCAGCATACAGGTCTTTACCTCTTTGGTTAAATTTATTCCTAATAGTTAATTTTTGGTAACTTTTTAAAATCAGATTGTTTCCTTGGCTTCTTTTGAAGATAATTTGTCAGTAGTGTATGAAAATGTTACTGATTTTTGTATATTCTTTACATATCCTACTATAACTTTAATTAATTTATTAATTTTTTAAATATTTTGGTGGAACCTTTATGGTTCTCTCTATGTAAGATCATGTCATTTGCTGACAGTGCCAGTTTAACTTTCTCCATGCCAGCTAGGATGTCTTTTCTTTCTCTCTCTTGGCTGATTGACCTGGCTAGGATTTCCTCTACTGTTGATCAGAAGTGGTGAAAGTAAGCATCTTTTTGGGAAGCTTTCTTACTGATAAACTGTCCTTACTTAATGACTTTCTCTTCATGATTCTGTCTTGTTAGATTGCATGAGTCTAGGAATTTATTCATTTCTCCTAGATTATACAATCTGCTGACCCATAATTGTTCCTACTAGACCTTTATGATATCCTTTGTAATGTTTCCCTTTCCAGTTATATCTGTTTTGCTTCTAATTTTCCTTACTTATAACTTTTTCTCTTTTTTCTCTTAGCATAATTAATGTTTTCTCAATTCACATTTTCAAAACTCAACACTTACTTTCAGTGACTACTTTTCATGGTCTAACTCATAGGAGCAAGTTAGCTTCTTGGTTCTTCTCCCAACACATCATGTATCCATTTTCATTTCTCTTTATGTGCTTGTGTCTCTTTCTGTTTTTGTCTGTCTCTTTTTCTCTCTCTCTTTCTGTCTTCTCTCTCTCTCTCTCTCTCTCTCTCTCTCTCTCTCTCTCTCTCTCTTTCTCTCCCTGGTTTGTCTTTTTTATTTATTGGCAAGGTCTTTTCATATAGGCCAGATCTGTGAGGTATGTCAATGGTATTTTGATTGGGATTGCATTAAATCTGTATAACAGTTTTGTGAGTATGGCCATTTTCACAATGTTGGTTCTTCCTAACCAAGAGCAAGGAATGTCCTTCCATTTTCTAATATCCTCTTCAATCTCCTTTTTCAGTGTAGTATAATTTTCAGCATATAGGTCTTTTACATTTTTAGTTAGGTTGATTCCTAAGTATTTCATTTTTTTACATGTTATTGTAAAGGGCGATATTTCCATAATTTCTCTCTCAGTGAGTTTTTTGTTTGTGTATAGGAATGCTATTGATTTCTGAGCATTGACTTTGTATCCAGCTACACTGCTGAACTTTTTTGCTACCCTAGCAGTCTTTTAATGGAGTCTTTTGGGTCTTCTATATAGAGTATCATGTCATCTGCACATAGTGATAATTTAACTTCTTCCTTTCCTATCTTCACTTGTTTTATTTCTCTCTCTTGTCTGATTGCCCTGGCTAGTGTTTTCAGAACTATGTTGAAAAGGAGTGGTGCTAGTGGACATCCTTAACTTGTTCCTGATTTTAAAGTAAAAGCTTTCAGTTTTTGTCCATTTAGTATAATGTTGGCTGTTGGATTGTCATAGATGGCCTTTATAAGGTTGAGGTAGACTCCATGTATTCCGAGTTTCTGAAGGGTTTTATCATGAACATGTGTTGGACTTTGTCAAAAGCTTTTTCTGCATCTATTGAGATGACCATGTGTTTTTTGTTTTTGGCTCTGTTGATGTGGGGTATTACCTTTATTGATTTGCATATGTTAAACCATCCCTGCATTCCTGGAATGAACCCCGCTTGGTCATGATGTATAATCTTCTTGATGATTTGCTGCATTCTATTTGCCAGTATTGTGTTGAGAATCTTTGCATCAATGTTAATTAGTGAGACTGGCCTATAGTTCTGTTTTTTGGTTGCATCTTTCTCTGGTTTTGGTATCAGAGTAATACTTGCCTCCAGGAATGAGTTAGGGAGGATTGCTTTTTTCTCAATTTCATTGAAGAGTTTAAGGAGTACTGGCATCAAATCTTCTCTAAATTTCTTGTAGAATTCAGGTGTGAATCCATCACGACCTGGGCTTTTCTTTGTTGGTTAGTTTTTAATTACATTTTCAATTTCAATAGCTGATATTGGGTTGCTCAAAATTGCTATATCTTCTTGGTTGAGCTTTGGTAGTTCATATGTTTCTAGAAATCTGTCCATTTCTTCTGTTTTCCACTCTATGTGAGTAGAGATTTTCAAAGTAGGTATTCATGATCTTTTGAATTTCCATGGGATCTGTAGTAATTTCTCCCTTTTCAGTTCTTATTGCATGAATTTGGGTTTTTTTTTTCTTTCTTTCCCTTGATAAGGTTAGCTAGTGGTTTGTCAATTTTGTTGATTCTCTGAAAAAACCAGCTTTTTGATTCATTAATTCTTTGTAGTTTTTTAGTTTCAATTGCATTGATTTCTGCTCTCATCTTTACAATTTCCTCTCTTCTATGAGCTTTGGGTTTAGCTTGCTCTTCTTTTTCTAGATGCTTGAGATGGAGAATTAGGTTGTTTATTTGTGCTCATTCTGCTTTCTTGATATGACAGTTTATTGCTATATATTTCCCTCTTAAGACCACTTTCATTGCATCCCACAGATTACAGTATGTTGTTTCTGTATTTACATTGAATTGTAGGTATAGTTTTATTTCTTCTTTAATTTCATCTGTAGCCCACTGGTTGTTCAAAAGGCTATTATTTAATTTCCATGTATTTATGCAGGTTTTACAGTTTCTTTTGCCATTAATTTCCAATTTCAGTGCACTATGGTCAGATATTATGCATGGTATGATTTCAATACCTTTGCATTTACTTAAGAATGTTTTATGGGATAATATATGGTCTATTTTGGAGAATGTCCCATGTGCAGCTGAGAAGAATGTGTATTCTGATGTGGTTGGGTGGAACACTCTGTAAACATCTACTATGTCCAATTGCTGACAGGTATGATTCAATTCTGTTATTTCTTTGCTGACTTTTTGTCTAGTTGATCTATCTCTTTGTAACAATGGGCTGTTATGATCTCCTGTTATAATTGTATTCTTGCGTATTCAGTTTTTCATGTCCATTAGTATCTGTCTTATATAGTTGGGTGCTCCTGTATTTGGTGCATATATACTTATAATCGTTAGTTCTTCCTCTTGAATTTTTCCACTAACAAGTATGTAGTGACCTTTTTTATCTCTTTTAATCATTTTAGGTTTGAAGTTCATGTTGTCTGCAAATAGAATAGTTACCCCTGCTTTTTTCTGGGTTCCTGTTACATGGAATACTATCTTCCATTCTTTGACTTTTAAATTATGAGTTTCCTTTTGGATAAGATGTGTTTCTTGTATACAGCATGTTGTGGGGTCCTGTTTCTTGATCCATTCTGTCAATCTATTTGTTTTTATAGGTGAATTGAGGCAATTTATATTTATGGATATCACTGATATGTACTGGCTCCACTTTGCCATGTTATGTTCCAGTTGTTTCTTTGTGCTTTTCCTCTTATTTAATTGCTTATCCTACCTGGTGGTTTCTTCCTGTTGTTGTTTTAGGGATTGTGGTGATTTTTATCTCTGTCTAGTATGTCTTTCAGTACTCTTTCTAGGGTTGGTTTGGTGGACATGAATTGCTTCAGTTGTTTTTTGTCATGGAAGTATCTTGTTTCTCCATTAAATTTGAATGAAAGTTTTGCTGTGTACATCAGTCTGGGTTGAAGATTGTTTTCTTTCAGGGCTTGAAATACCTCACTCAAAGATCTTCTTGACTTGAGGGTTTGTGCTGAAAAGTCTGCCATGATTCTAATGGGCTTTCCTTGATAGGTGAGTTGTGTCTTTTCTCTGATAGCTTTTAATATTCTGTTTTTATGCTGTATGTCTGAGATCTTAATTATTATGTGTCTGGGTGTGGATTTACGTTGATTGTGACTGTTTGGTGTTCTATATGCCTCACTTACCTGCATATCAGATTCTTTCCCCATGTTTGGGAAATTTTCTGCTATTATTTCTGTAAATATGTATGTCATTTGCCTGGACGCCTGTATCTTTGCTAATGCCCATTATTCCTGTATTGTTGCTCTTGTCATCATCATGAAACTTCTGGATTGTCATTTCATGCTGCTTTGTTATTTTTAAAAGTTCTATCCTTTCCTGATCATTATCTATGATCCTGTCCTCAAGGTCCAAAATCCTATCTTCAGCTTCCTTTAGGCGGTTTTGCATGCTTTCGATAGAATTTTTTGTTTCTTGGATGTCTCTGAGTTTGTTTCATGAATTCTGCTTGTTTTCTATATTGTTCATTCAAAGTTTCAATCAGTTTCCCTTGCTCATGTACTTTTTTCACTAGTTCTTCTTTAGCTGCATTCAACAACTCCTTTACTAAAGTTGTTATTTCTATCTTTACATGGGAGAGTACTTCTAGTTTGATTTCCTCTATAGCCTGATGCAGTTGTTTTTTTATTTCACTGGCTATCTTTGCAGAGATTCCCGGTGTGTTACTTTTGGGGTCCTCTATTTCAGTGTCTCCTATACTTGCTTCTGGTGAACTATATGTTTGAGACTGCATTTTTGCTTTTTTGTTTTGTCATTTTCACTCTGCCTGGTGTTTTCTATGTGTAGGAGGGGATCACACACGCTCTTTTCAGACACACCAAAGTCTTACAGTTAGTTGTAGGGGGTTTTACTACTGCCCTATTTATCCCCTGTACACCTCTATTTTAGGGGTATACTCATCACATTGATACAGTCAATCTGCTGTAGTCCAAAGTTCGCCACCTGGGAGCAAGGTTCCAAATTTTCTCACACTAACTGGATCCTACTGAGACCTTCTGATGTTCCAGGTTGGAGGTAGGGCCCATCTGTAGCAGTCCAGGGCAGTATTTAGTCTTGGGCGGGCCTCCTTGATGTTCCCTGTGGCAGGGCGGGCCCTCAGTGGAGGTTCTGGGCAGCCTATCCCTGAGGCAGGCTTGTGCTGAGTTTCCGGTGGCAGCGCAGGCCCTCAGTGGTCTGTTACGTAGTTTAATAGTTAACAAACTGCTGTAGCTATTATGTTTAATGAATCCACCTTTTCAGATTCACTCTGTTCTGGAAGTCCAGGTCTCACTGTCTGTTCCTCTCATGCACCGCAGGTAAAGGGCATCATCAACTTTCTGGAGGCCTTCATACAAAAATACAAGTGGTTTGTAAGTCACCACTACCGTATTAGAGTATTGTAATTTTGACCATGCATTTAAATTTGCCGACGAGTTTGTGCTTCCTATGATTTTTTGCTACTAACTAGCATCTTTTAATTTCAGTCTGAGAACTGATCTTTAGCATTTCTCAACAACCCAGACTTTTGTCTAAGATTAAACACTTTTGATCAAAATTTAGTTGTAAGATAAAAATAAAACAACAATAAGCAATAATTATCTACTATGCAGTTAAAATATTTTCTCATTCGATCTTCACAGCTGCCAGTAAGGTGGGTTTTATTAACAATTTTCATACGATGACACCAGGACTCTTTGGGATTAAACAGGTGTTCCAAAATAAACTAGGCAATGCAAACTGGGCTAACACTAGTAGAATTTATAAAGAAAAATATTTTGCATATTAAAAGTCTATAATCATAAAATCTTAGTGTGATTTAATTTCTGTAACTATCCCTGTTTTTATAAAAGACAAAATTTGGCTAACCAAACAAAGTCGTTACATTAAGTAGAAACACTTTATATGTTCTTTATTCTAGTTCTTATTGTTTCAGAATTGGACTGCACTCAAGTGGCCTGACTCCCTCCCTCACTGGAATTTCATTAGGAAGACCTTGGGTACTGAAGCACCACTGTGTTCAGTAGTTTCTACAGCAGAGACTGACCTGAAAATCAGGAAAATACTGAAGAAAATGGATCAGCTGATCCCACCCAGGCCCTTCACCCACATGAACACCACTACCAGTGCCAAACAGAGCACAGCTTCCATCCTGAACCCTCAAGTCACGTACTGCCAGGGGAAGCAGCTGGACATCCTGTTAGAGATGAAGGATCACTTGGGACGCAGGAAGGAATATGGTGGGGACTTCCTGAGGCCCAGGATGTCCTCTCCATACCTGAAGGCAGGTGCATCGGGAAAGGTGACGGACTTCAACAACGGCACCTACCTGGTCAGCTTCACTCTGTTCTGGGAGGGCCAGGTCTCCCTGTCTGTGCTGCTCATGCACCCCAGTGAAGGGGCCTCAGCTCTCTGGAGGGCGCGGAACCAAGGCTACGACAGAGTGATCTTCACAGGCCGGTTTGTCAATGGCACGTCCCAGATCAACGCTAACTGTGGGCTGTTTTTGAACTCAAGTGCTGAACTGTGCAGATACCTGGATGCTGAAGACCAAGAAGCCTTCTACTGTGTGAAACCTTCACATGTTTCCTGTGCTGCACTTACCCACATGCATTCTAAGAACAAGAAAGTTTCCTATCTTAGCCAACAAGAAAGGACCCTCTTTGAAAGGTAAATAACTATTGCTGGTGACTATCTGAGCAATTATGGTGTTTATCTGATATAGCAATCTGAAGAAAAGTCCTGTAAATATATCATCTGTGATACCCTGCAAGAAAATTCATTGAGAAAGGAACTATGAATTCATTTAGAGACAGGGATCAGTCTCCAGAAGTCCCCAAATGGTTTGGAAATTTAATTCTCATCAAAGAAATAAAAAATATAGGCAGAACAAAAACTAAAATTGAATAGAGTATGTTAGCAAATATATATACACACACACACACACACACACATATATATATATATATATATATATATATATATATATGTATGTATATATTAGGAAAAGAAAAAATTGAGTAAATATTTTAATACTAAATATATTGAGATAACATGAGATTAATACAGTTACTTTTGGCTTCTATAACTGTAAGAGATGCTCAAAGTGGTGGCCATTAGCCTCCAGACATTTATTAGTAGGGAAAACTGCTGAAGTGTGTATAAATATTTTTGGCAGACTCTGCATATATGTGTGTATGCATAATCTCTGCCCCTCAAAAAATCATCTTGCACATCATCTGAGTAACTATATACTAGGAAACAATAGACCAAAAGATGAAAATTTACTAAATGGTATAAGTTTGTGGGCACAGTGACCAACTTAAGAAGTATTAGAAGCATTGGATAATCTGGCTTCTTGTTTCCTTATTTGGGGCCACCTGCAGATTAATTTCTATGTTGTCTCTCAAAGGTCAAATATGGGTGTGGAGATTATGGAAAACTCCAATGTGATTCGTGTCACAAAATGCAACAGTAAGTGTTCTGAGTTTGCTAGGTGCTTAGTACTAGACCCAACCAAAGACCTTCCTCTTCTTGCTGGGTTTTTTCACCTTTGGGCCTATTAGCACTCTACTCATCTGTCCTGTCTAAGGTACCTACGCGAGTGAATGATTAGAATTGCTAAAATGTACTTGAGTAACCTATTGGATTAACTATATCTCTCATCACCAATCTACTTAGCAGGTAACTGGTTCCTGCCCATCTTGTACAATAACCTGTGAACATTAAAACTCTTTCTCCTAGTTCTTTGCCAAGTTCTTTACTTCCACATGCTACCACTATTATTTCCTCCTCCTTCCCTTCTATCCCAAGAATCAACACCTAGAGGGTTCAAACCGGACATATAGGGGCTGATTCTCGCCTTATGACTGTCACTTTTCAAATTTAATGTACAATGTAGAACTAACACATTTGTATTTACTGGGTTTTTTGTTTGTTTGTTTGTTTGTTTTTTTACTGAGGATCGAACTCATGACCTCGTGTTTGCCAGACGGATGTGTTTGCCCCTGAGCTAAATCCCTTGCCCGTGTTCACTATTTTTTAATTATTTGACTCTAAACAGCCCAAGGAAGTTCCATCTAAGATGATTTAAGGAAACATCTTTTGCATTTACATCAGTTCAACATTTAAATCTTGCTAATTGCTAATTATAGTTCTCTGCGTTAAATGTAGTAATAGTATTTATCACTTCAGATATACGGGTAAACACATCCCAGTTGTTAAATACTTAGTGCTGCTCTTTGAATGATGATCACTGCCCCAAACCTGTCACCTCACTATCTTAGCTACCTCTGCTATTCAGAAGCCAGTGACTAAGGGTTTAATACCTGGCCCTTTGTGGACCTCCAGACCTACACACATACGCATTCATATTGGCCAGTTTATCTGTATTGTATCATCCACCATTTTACTCAAAACAATGTCTAGTTTAATTGTGGCATGTAAGACACTGTGATAGTGTGTGACAAACTGAGGGTAAAATTTGACTAAAGTGATAGGATGAATGACTCATCTTTGTACAACCTGATGATGTTGCTTTGAAAGCAATGCTGACAAGCACTTAAATTCTACCAGAAGGCCATTTTTTTCTGGGAAATACATGTGTTCTTGTAATGAGCATTAATAGGTAGGTATCAGCTAGGAAACTAAAATCACAAAAAAGTTGTACTGAAAACCAGCTGTTCCACTATAAAGATGCTTCAGTGTGGCTTTTCCTCCACTACCACTTTTGCTCCATATTAAGAGGATACTTTAGGAAAGACAGATGTCTCTTAATAAATACTGATGGCCAATTTGATGTTTTAGAAGATCCTATCTTCTTGGTTTTTTGACAGCAAAAACAGAACCAGTGAAAGAGAAATGCAAGCCTGGAATGATATCCACAATCCCCAGTGGATATGTCTGGAAATATACATGGAATCCTGTGTCCTGCATTTTGACTCCAGTCAGCATGAAAGACTGCCTGCGTGGAAAACTCATCTATCTATTGGGAGATTCCACAATACGCCAGTGGATAGAGTACTTCAAAACCAGCATCAACAGTATGTCTCCCTCTAAGCTATTATTCATATATACACATATATATGTATATGTATATATATATCCTTTTAAGAAACTTCTTTTTCATTTCATATTTATCATGTTACTTAATCATGAAACACCAAATATATTCATAAGACATTATCTTTCTTTAAAAGCATACATTTATCTAACTAGAAGGGAGCCAGCATAGAAAAACATTACTTATCTATCCTGCAGAATTCACATTTCACTCTTTTCACCACGGTCTTAAAAAATTATCAGAAGAGCTAAAGATGATGTAAGACACTGAATTTCCCCTCTTTTCCAGTTGGCACAGTGATTAAGTGTATAAATTTTAGATTCAGATGGCCTGGGTTGAAACCTTGACTTCACATCCTATCTTGTTAAATTTGGACAAGTTACAAAAACATTTTGTCCCTTGATTTCCTCTTCTATCAACTGGAGGTAAAAGGGCACCCACCTAGTAAAATGCAATGGTACATATGGTATATTTACAATACTGTGTGTTTCAAAGTAAGTTCCGCTTTGTTATCACTCTCTGATAATGGGACAGCCTTAGCATCTGGCAGGCACCATGGCTAAAAGCAGGTTAGAGTCTAACAGACCCAGTCTGTGGGACTCTACTCAGAAACAATGACCTTGAGCACCTTCCTTATGTTTTCTAACCTAATTTCCTCATTTATCAACTAGAAACAGCAATTGGATACATGCTATGGATTTTGAAGATGATTTGAAGTAATAGATATAAAGCATTTAACACATAGTAAAGCACACTGGCACATAGAAAATGCCCCAAAAGCAATAGCAATGATTTTCATCACTGTCAGATTTAGGGCTAGAATCCAGCTTATGAGAATCCTAGTCAACTCGCCCTATTTACTAAACCCAAGACTGCAAGAGTAAATAACTCAGAATCAATAGATCTTAGCAGTCCAACATAAAAAACCATCACTACCTATCCCTCTAGGGACCCCAGCTCTTATGACGAATAATAATCTAGAGGCAGTGACTCTTGGCCTTTCTATATCAGGCCACTCTTGTGATCTCTAGCTGGTCCTCTCAATAAACGTTGGAGAATTGGTAAGACCTGGACTACAAGTTAGTTATCAGGAGACTTTGTAACAGGAGAAGGTTTTCAGTCATGACCTCCAAAAGGTCTTTGAGCTCTTTTGGACCTCAGTTTTCTCAGCTACAAAATCAGTGGGCTAGGGATATCCTTCAGGGTCGCATTCTCTTAGCCCTGAGTTATGATGTTACTTCTCCTCTTGAGTTTATCTTATAAATTCTGGTAGGAAAATGTATGTGAAAATGTTGCTGAAAGTTAAATTCAATGATCAAGGTGTGCTTTGGAGAAGAAAACTAAAGTAAATTGGAAACAGAGTAAAGAAAATTATTCTGCCATTTTCCTCCAACTATTTCTCCAGTACCTCTGTTTTTCAACCTTCCTGGCATAAGACTTTAAATTTATCCACTTGTTTTTAAGATGACACATGTTATAAAGTATTTATATACATTGGCTATACACTTTCCTCAGAAGTTCTAGCTAGAAAATACATGACCTTGATAATATAATAAAGATGAAATTAAAATGATGAAAGCTGGAAGAGCTTCAGTGTGTTCATATGAGATTATTTTCAGAAGTGTTAAGATAGGATTGACCATGTTCACAAGAATTGGGAGCAACTTCAATTTTATGTGGTTTCATCACAAACGATAATATTGAACAGGTGATATTCTCTTTCCTAAAACATGGCATTTTGAAAAATACAAAAGGATATTGAAGGTAGATTGCCAGTTGAAATAAATGGTTTATAAACTGTAACATATTTCTTAAATGAGTGGTAACACTATTATTATATCATAAAGTACAAATAGTATCATTCCATGCACATGAAAAAAAACACAGAATATGACAATTTGCAGAGTGTTTAAGGAATCAGACTCACTTGGTTTTTAAAAAATTTTATTTATTCATTCATTCACTGACTGAGTTATTCATTCATTCACTGTATGTGTTATGAGCAATAAATCCAGGGTGTCACACATTAGGCAAGTGCTCTATCATTGAGCTCTATATCTGCAGCCCTGTTTTTTTAAATGAAAATAAAATCAGAGCTATTCTCAAGTGAGCTTAGTTTATAGTAATATGGCCTATAAAAATATTTACAAAACTGGTCGTATCTCATTGTCCTAACATTCCTAATCTCAGCTGGTCTGTATAATTCTGTAAGAAGGCATACATAGATCTCTTATATTTGTATAGCATTTTTAACTTTTTGAGTAATTTTCAAACTTATCTCTTCAGTTAAGCCTATAATAAATCAGACATGATTAGCCTATTTAATTCTAAAAAAACAAATCTTCTCTCCTGCCTTTACCATGGTCAATCTTTGTAACAATATTCTCTTTTTTGGGGGGATTGTGGATTTGTCATCAGCACTGAAGTTAGTAGATCTACATGAATCTGGAAAACTGCAACACCAACTTGCTGTGGACTTGGAAAGAAATATTAACATCCAGTGGCAAAAACATGCTTACCCCTTGATTGGCTCACTGATCTATTCAGTCAAAGAGATTGAGTACATTGCCCGGGCCATTGACAGAATTGGAGGAGATAAAAATACCGTGATTGTAATTTCTCTGGGCCAGCATTTCAGACCCTTTCCCCTCGATGTCTTCATCCGAAGAGCCCTCAGTGTCCACAAAGCTGTTCAGCGTCTTCTTCTGAGAAGCCCAGACACAGTGGTTATCATCAAGATGGAAAACACCAGGGAGCTGAACAGTGATGTGGAAAGATTCAGTGACTTTCATGGTTACATTCAGTATCTTGTTATAAAGGACATTTTCCAGGATCTCAGTGTGGGTATTATTGATGCCTGGGATATAACAATTGCATATGGTTCAAATGCAGTCCACCCACCTCAATATGTTATTGGAAATCAAGTTAATATATTCTTAAACTATATTTGCTAGATACCACATATCTCTGGAAATCATTTATTTAACTAAAAGAATCTATTGAGCGTATGCTAGGATGCCAGGTGGTGCATTGCAGTAACTCCCTTCTACAATGAGAAGATTGTCTGAGCTATGGTGGATATGGATCCATATGGGTACTGATCTAGCAGTTGTGCTACATAAGATATATTTAAACTAAAATTTCACTAAAGACATGAGACTGAGTGTACTCATAAAAAGTTTTATACATCCAGACAGAGCCATGCAGCTTTTCACCAAGGGAATCTATGACACCTATGGGTAAAACTTTTCTCTAATGCTTCAGAATTCAGAGCAATAAAATAGTTGTTACATAAATTACTGGAGAAAGCAGTCTTGTTCTTTATGTCTATTGCAACAGATAGGCTGAAAATGGTTTCCGTATGAGAACAGAGGTCCACACTGATGGAGGAGAAGCAAAATTCTAAGCAAGGTCTTTGTTTCCAGAAAACTCTGACTTTTCTTTCCCAGTTGGGAGTGTTCACTGCTATTCTCTAAACTGATTCTACAGCTTTCAGTATCCAGGTCTGTAGGCTAATACAGGTGAAAACTACTATGCTAGAGTTCAAGGAGCTGGAATTTAGCCCTGTTGCTGTCAGTAACTTTAGGACTTTGGGTAAGTCACATCAGCTCTCCAGGTTTCTGTTTCTAGAATAAAGGGATTAGCCTGTGACTTATGATCTGCTCTGTGGAGCTCTGCGTGTCACAGGTGTCTTTTTGTGTAGCACCTTGAGGGACAGAAAGCACGAGAGGTGCCTGCTGGACAAGGAACTCCATTGTGCCCCACCCACTCAGCCGGAGCACAAGCCACTTTCCCTGCATGTGTGACGCACTTCTGAGGGAGCTTTTGCCTTGAGAAAAAGGTTCCACTGCTTCAAACATGTTTGAAAGCCACTATATAGATAATCAGTAATGGTAGTTTGTTTAATCTATACATGCAGATTCACATTTTAATTACCTTTGTTGGCATTTTAATTGACCTTCCCCAAACTTGATCCAAAAGAAATGATTTATATGAGAATTTCAGTTGAATATGGCACAGTAATTACCATAAAGTGATTTGGCACTGCAGCCTTCCTTAGTTCTGTGCTCTTCATCCATCCCCAGATACCATAGAACCCTGACCCACTCTTGCTGCATCAAGGAAAGCACAATTATTAATATGACAGATAGGCTTAAGGAATTGCAAGTTAAAACAAAAAGGAGATAGCACTGTGCACCTATTAAAAAAACAAAAATCCAAAGCTCTGACAAAATCAAATGCTAGTGGAAATGTAGAATAATAGAATTTCTTATTTTTGGTGATGTTATGGATTGGATCTAGATGTCCCCTCCAAATGTCATACACTTAAAGGTGTGACTTTTTGGAGCTGGAATGTGATATTGGGATTAAGGCTGTGTGGAACTAAATCAGTCCACTGGTTCAAATTTCAATAGTTGTGAGTGGCACCACCAGGAAGACTGCTACCCTGCACGGGATAGAAGGGAACGGCAGGCAGGAATGCTGGCTGATTGTTGCTGCTGCTGCTGCTGTTTGCTCCCTCTGCCTGCCACACCATGAACTGTTTCTCACCTGTGACACCCCTCTTCCTTCCTGGGCTGCATCAGAGCCAGCTGACTATGGACTGAAATCTTTCCTAACTGAGATGAAATAAACTTTCCCTCTCTTAACTTTGGGTGTCAGGGTATTTTGTCCCAGCAACAATAAAAGTAAGCCAGGTGAGAATGGGAAGTGGTATGACCATTTAAAGATAGTTCTTCAGGTTCTTGCCATGAGATCCAGAATTCATAGTCCTATTTATCAAAGGAGATGAAAACTCATCCACATAAATCCTGCCTGGAGATGTTTATGGCCCCTTTATTCAAATTTGCTAAAACGTGAAATCAGCAAAAATGTCCCTCAGTAGGAAAATGGATAAACTTATACATCCAGACAATAGAGCATTATTCTCACACTAAAAGAAATCAAAAGGGAATGTGGGGGTGGGGAGAAGGATGAGATGATGGAACAACTTTTGTGTGATTCTGTGACTGGGAAGATTTAGCCAAACAAAGAAGAAACTATTTTAGTGAACTTGAGGAAGAGTTTTGAGAAACAATGGAGAAGAAAAAGGAAGTCTAAATAGCAGAGAGATTTGGAAAAGTGATTCAGGGAACACATGGCAATTTATCCCTACAATTCTGACTCCTTGACTGGGGCCAGGGAAAGCAACTTGCAAGTATTAAATGCCGGAGACCCTTTCAGGTGCCAGAAACATGACAGGAGAGTGCTGTGTCTCTGAGCTACACTCTCAACAGTACTGAGAGTGATTTCACCTTAGTCCAGTCACAGTGTAGCCCCACTCAATCTTGTTGGTTACAAGAACCTAAATAATAGGAGAAATAAAAGTCCCCAACCAAAGAACAGTGCCCCCCAAGTAGGCATGTGTACAGAAGGTTTGAAGTCCTCCTTCTGGAGTTTTATCCACATAATACCAGCAAGAAGAAGGAGGAGGAGGAAGGAGGAGGGCAGGGAGGGAGGATGAGGAGAAAAAGAAGAAGAAGATGAGGAGAAAGAAGAAAAAGAGGAAGAAGAAAAAACCTTTGTAGGTACCATATCTACAGATTACCCTAACAGAAGTTGTGTCTCTAACTTTTCAAACCACACTATGATGACAAAATTAGAAAACTATAGACAAAGGCCACACACGTACATTACTGTTTTAACTACATCTGACTTATGTACCAGAAATAGCCTACTCTTGAGAGATATATAGAAAAAACAGAGCACTCGGGCTATAACAGAATGCACTGTGTCAATCCCTACGAATTATGCACAAAGAAGCCTTGGGATAAACATGCAGAAAAATTCACATAGAGCTAAAGTCAACACTACAGAGAAGATCAGTATGCCAGGGTCCATTGCCAAGAGAAGCCTGCCGTTCTGTGGAGGCCTCACATAACCGGGTAAGAGAATTTCATCTCAACCGATGTGCATGTCTCCACATAGAACCTTAGGAAATATGAAAAAACAAGTGAACATGGATCATCTAAAAATTTACACTTCACACAAACTAATTTTAATGATATAGAAGTTGATACCATATCAAAGAATTTTTAAATTATTATAAAGATAATAATCTCAAAGAGATTGCACATAAACAATTCTATAAAATAAATAAGACAATGTAGGATATTAAAGGGTAATTTAATGACATACAGCCATTAAAGAAAAGCAAACACAAACCTTAGAATAAACATTTCAGTAATATAAATTTTAAAAATCAGTGGAAATGGGCTGGGGATTTAGCTCAGTGGGTTAAGAGCCTGCCTTGGAAATGCAAGGTCATGAGTTCGATCCCTGGTACAAAAAAAAAAAATTAAGGATAAAAAATCAATGGAAAACCCCACCAATAGGCTACCTAAACCCAAAAAAGAGAGGTTTAGAACTTGAAGATAAATGAAGTATTATTCAGACAGAAAATAAGAGAAAGTAGAAATTATTAACAAATATCCAAGACCTCTGAGAAAAAAAAAATTAAAAACCAACCTGTGAGTTTTGGAATGGAAGAGGGCACTAAGCTACAGATTAAAGGAAAATACAATCTTTTCAGTAAAATAGTAGCAGAAAATTTATCAAATCTTCAGACACATATGGACAGAAGACAACTAGAACCCCAAACAGACATGATCAGAGAAGAATCTCCTCCTCTCATATGTTTAAAATGCAAAGAGCATAGATCAAATATTGAAATCTGGAATTGAAAAATGTCAGCCCATAAACTCATCCTACTGACAGAAAATTTCTCAAGGAAAAAAGTATCTAAAAGCCAGGAGGGAATGAAATAATATTCTTCAAATCTTGAAAGAAAATAACTTCCAACATAGATAACTATGTCCAGTAAAAGTTAGAATTACAGGAGAAATAAAGATGTCACAGGATAACAAACTAAAAAAAAATTTATGACAGCTTAGCCAAAATGGTACAAAATATTTAAAGTAACCTTTAGAAAATGGAGAGACAGGGAGGGGGGCAGATAAAATTAAAGGTAAAAGAGGAATATCAGGACAGATAATACTCAAATCCGAAACAACTTCAGTGAGTGTTTTGAAAATTATTCTTTTTGATTGGGAAATCTGAAGAAATGAATAAATTTCTACATGCATGTGCCTCACCGAAATTGGAGAAGACATTAAAAAGTGATACCAGAAAGGACTATGATCATCTCAATAGATTCAGTAAAAACATTTGACAAAATCCAAATCTATTAAAGATAAAAACAAAACACTGAAGAAAATTGGAAGAGAAAGTTTTGATCTCAAACTTAAAAAACAACACCAACATCATACTAAATGGAGAGAAGCTGAAAGTTTTCCCTCTAAAATAAGAAACAAGATTAGGTTGTCCCATCACCACTTTCGTTTATTACAGTTCTCAAAATACTAAGCAATACTAGAACAATAAGACAAGAGAAATAAAGTGTATATAGGTAGGGAAGAATGAAGTTACATTATTTACTAATGACATGATACTCTACATAGAAGACTGCAAAATGTCCACCAACAGACTACTAGAACTAACATCCAAATACAGCAGTGTAGCAGGATACAAAATAAACACTCAAAATTCAACGGCTTTCCTGGGCAGGAATAACACACTTGCTGAGTGCAAATTGTGAAAATAATACCCCTCACAATAGCATCAAGAAAAATGAATACTTGAAAGTATTAAAAAGGAAGTGGCAGACCTCTACCATGAAAACTACAGCGGCACTAAAACAGATTCATGGGTCAAGGAAACAGAATATAAAATACAGAAATAACTCCAGGCACATTCAGTTATGTTATTTTTGGCAAAGTGGTCGAATTCTTTTGCTGGAGGAATGATAGCTTCTGTAACAAGTCATTCTGTGGAAACTGCTTGTCTACATGGCAAAAGTTGAACCTAGACCCTTATCTCATATCATGCATGTAAATGAAATGAAAATAGATCAAAGATCTAAACATTAGAACAGGAACACTTAATCTGCTGGAAGAGAAAATAGGTAAAACTCTTGAAGACACTGGTGTAGGCAAAGACTTTCAAAACAAAATCCCTGGTGCACAAGGAACAAGACCAAGAGTCAACAAACAGGGTAACATTTAATTTAACTGCTTCTGCATAGAAAACCACCAACAGAGACAATCTACAGAATGGAGAACAAAATTGCTAGCTACTCCTCAAAGGAATAACATCTAGAATATATAAAGAACTAAAAAAAAACCCGATAAACTTAAATACCCAATCCAAAATGGTCATCTAAAATGAATAGACACTTTCAGATGAAGAAATGCTAGCAGATAATCAATATATGAAAAAATGTTCAAAATCACTAGCCATTCAAGAAATACAGATTAAAACAAGACTAAGGTTTCATCTCCAGAAAGACTGTCATTCATGAAAAAAATCAACCAGTGACAAATGCTGGTGAGGCTGTGGGGAGAAAAGAATGTCTTTTCGTTGTCGGTGGAATGTAAACTGATGCAACCACTATGGAAAACAGATTGGAGATCCCTCAAAACAGTAAAAGTAGAAACTTCATTTGATCCAGCAATTCCCTTTCTAGGCATCTTCCCAAAGAGTTAAAGACATTATATCACAGTGATGTGTGTATATCCATGTTTATAGCAATGCAATTCATAGCACCTAAATATCAGAAATAGCCTATGTGCCCATCAGCAGATGAATGGATAAAAAGAAATGTATTTATACACAATGAAGTACTGTTCATCCAGAAACAAGGATAAATTTGAATCATTTGTAGAAGAATGGGTGCACCTTGAGATGAAAATCTTAAGCAGAATAATTCAAGCACAAAAACTTAAATATCATATGATCTTTCTTATATGAAATTATATATAATTCTATATACATGCATATTTACACAGTGAAATTAAAAGCAGACAATAGAAAATAAATGGCGTTGCAATTCAGTGTGAATGATGTATCTAAAAGTGTATTTTGACTTAGTACAATTATCTTAGGTGTTTTGCATATTCTTTGGCCTACCCATTTGATTTTGAGTCTTTATATGTGATGGTTAACTTTATAAGGTCTTATAAGATAAATAAGTAAATCTAATACTAGGAAAATAAAAGAGAAGATGGATGGGGGAATGGCAATTAAAATGTATTACGTGCAGGTATTGATCCCCTACAATGAATATACTTATTATGTACTAATAAAAGTTTTAAAAAACCCTAAATTACCACACATTTGTTGGATTAAAAATTAAACATGAAAAACTAAATAGCTTAATAACAAGCAATGAGACCAAAGTAGTAATTTAAAAATCTTCCAACAAAGAAGAGAACAAGGCTAAATTTACTGCTGAATTTTACTCTACTTCAAAAGGGCAGCACCAATGCTTCCCAGACCATTCCATAAAGAAAAGGAAGCAATCATTCAAAATACATTCTATGAAGCCAGAATCACGCTGATACCAAAACTGAAGACCAAAAAAAAAAAGGAAGGAAAGAATAAAAGAAACTACCGACCAGTCTTCAACGTGGATGAAAACACCTTCAATAGAATGCTTACAAAAAGAATTTAACAACACTTTTTTAAAAATAATACTAATCAGGTTGATTTCATGCCTGGAATCCAAGGTTGCTTCAACACATGCAAATCAGTCAGTGTAATACACCACATAAACAGATTCATGAATACAAATCACATGATCAAATCAATTGACACACAAAAATCCTCCAACAAAATTTAGCATCCCTTCATGATGAAAATCCTGAAGAAAATGTGTACACAAGGATCTTACCTCAATGTTATAAAGACCTTTTCAACAAACTCATATCCAAAATCATACTGAAATGAGGAAAAACTGAAAATATTTTTCTAAAACCAGGAGTGAGACAAGCCTACCCATTTTTTCTATTACTATTTGAATAGTACTTCCAATTTTACTCAGAGCAATTAGGCAAGAGAAAGAAATAAAAGAGAAGCAAATAAGAAAGGAAGAAGCCAAATTCTCCCTACTTGCAGATAATATGAACATATACTTAGTGGACTCTAAGAGCCTTACTGGAAGTCTTTTAGATCTGAAAAATTCAGCAAAGTGACAGAATACAAAACCAACACACAAAACTCAGTAGCTTTTCTATACATCAATAAATAACTTGACAAAAGAAATCAGAAAAATAATTTTGCTCCAAATAGCTTTTATAAATAAACATAGGAGTAAACCTAGCCAATAAGGTGGAAGACTGCTCTCTACAAATGAGAATTACAAAATAATAAAGGAAGACACTGTAGCAGGCAATATAAGATGAAAACTCTCCTGTTTATGGATTGGGGGAATTAATATCATTAAAATGGCCTCATTACCAAAAGCAATTTGATTCAACGCAATATCCACTAAAATACCAATGATATTCTTCACAGAACTAAAAAGTGTAATTTTAAGACTCATATGAAAACAAAAAGGTCAAAGCAATTGTAAGCAAAAACAGCAATGCTGAAGTGTTATAATACCTGATTTCAAACTATATTACAAAACTAGTAACAAAAACAGTAGGGCACTGTCATAAACAGCAGACATGCAGAGCAATAAAATGAAACATAAGACAGAGATACAAATCTGCACAACTGCAGCCATATGAATCTTGGCAAAACAAATACTGAAGAAAAGATTGTCTTTTATAAACAAATGATACAGGAAAACATGGATATACATATATAGAAGATTGAAAATAAATCCCTATATCTAACCCTGTGGAAAAATCAATCCAAAATGGATCGGAGATTTGAGTATGAGTGCAAACTTAGACATTGCTAGAATAAAACACAGGGGACACTTGAAATCATGTACACAAAACACAGGCAGACTTTCACAACAGGAGTCCAGTAAGTCAGGAATAAATAGCAAGAATCATCAAATGAAATTACAACGAATTAATAAGCTCTTCACAGCAAAATAAATAATTACCAGCGTGAAGAAACAGACTAGAGAATGAGAGAAAACTTTTGCCAATTTCTCTTTCAATAGAGGATTAATAACCAGAGTATCTAAAGAATTTAAAAAACTTAACAAAAGCCCCAGTAAATAAATGGCACATATATCAAATAAATCTGAAAAGAAGTACAACTGACCAACAGTAGATAAAAATGGTATAAATGTTGATCAGGGAAATGCAAATTGAAACTACATTGATATTCCATCTCATCCCAATTAGAATGGCTGTTATCAAGATTGTAAAACTGGCAAGAAGAGGAAAAAAATAGAAAAAAGTGTTACTTGGAATGTAAATTAGTATAGCTACTCTGGAAATTAATATAGGGGTTCCTTACAAAACTAGCAATAGGGATCATGGTGTTGTACATAAATAGCATCACAGCTTGTTCTGAGATATACACCAAGATCATTCTCATATGCAGCTGCATAACATGGTAAGGATACCAACCACTGAACTTAAGAAATTAAACAAGATGGCAATTTAAACTCAGAATTTATACAAAATGACAAACAGGTGAAATACAGAAAGATGGAATAAAAAGTGAAGTCAAGATCCCCTACTCAGGTGTCACTTCCAGTGCAGGTCTAGTGATCACGTCATTGAGTGACAAGCACAAACAATTCACAGGGAGGTGGTGGGCCCCACTTGGCTTTTAACAAAGTTGCCACTGCCATCGGTCCCAATAGAGTCAAACTTTCCTCACTGAGATGAGGCCCAGAGACTGAGACAACAGCATGAACGTTCCCTCCTGTTCCTGAGAATCATTCCCTGTGCAGGTCTGCAGACACACACCATTCTGTGAAAAGCATGAAAACTCCCAGGTGAAGAAGCCGGGGCATAGAGGGATGACCGCCTCTCGGCACTCAGCCTAACCGCCTCTGGCCTCAGGGAGAGCAGAGCCGAACGGTTCTCCCACTGGGATGTGGCCCAAAGACAGCAGCAGGAGAGAGACTCTGAGTTCTTGGGGAGCATGGGAGCCATGAACCACGTTGAGGGCTGCTGTGGGATGGAAGTAGCGATGGGGGTGAGGGAGAGAACCTGGACAGTCCACACTTGGACTTTCTTCTCCTTGGCACCGGACGCTAAGTGAACCCACAGGCCCCAAAGAGTCAGGCCTACAGGGTGTGAGCACTGCGAGCAGGGATAGATGGGCTGGACATTCTCAGCTTGAGCTTTGGTCTCTCTGGCACCACACCTAGAGTGCGACAAGTGCCAGAGAGAAACTCAGATGTCTGGAGCAGCTGGGAACCTTGAGCTCTGGGGATGAAAAAAACAGCCTCCTGCACTATTTCCCCCTGGGAATCTAAACATGTTGAGTCATCCGAGAGCCATCTGGCAGCCAGGAGTTCCAAAGGCCAGAGAACCAGGTGGAGGTTGCTACAAGGCCTTCACAGGAACATAGTCTGGAAATCCCAGAGTGAGAGCCAGTGGATAGAGCAGCACAAATCCCCTATCACCGACCCTGAGAGCATTACAGGTACCTGGGCACAGGAGTCTAAAGACAGCAGCAATGAAAAACCGTTCGGGCATACTCATCCCAATAAACAAAACAAGAACAATTATCCTTTTGTTTTTATAGTTTTTCCATTTTTCTTCCACTTTTCCTTTTTGCTTTTTTACTGATAATTTATTTTGTATCACAAGGTTTGGTCTTTCTATATGTTTATACGTAGCTTACTATTAATCATGATATGCAAAATGTGACAGAATAAAGCAATGCTAGCAGGTTAGTGAAGCAGGCTTCCGGGTGTGTTAGTAAGCTGCGTCCACAGGTGATTGGCACACAGGCCAGCGCACTAAGAGACAGCACCTCCCTGAGTTGTGAGACGGCACCGTCCAATGGGCTTGCGGCCCAGGTGGATGAAAGGGAAAAAAGAGGAAGTCTTCTGCCTTTTGGGAAGCTCCAGGCTGCTTGAGTGGGTAAATATTTCCTGCTGCCTTCAAGACTGTAGACATCAGGCTCCAGGTTTTTTAGCCTCTCAAAGCAGGCTCATCCCAGGAAGTTTTTTTGCTTCTGATCTCAGACTGATGCGGCATCCTTGATCCCATTTGTTCTGTGGCTTTCAGCTGCTTGGACTAAGCAACCGCTGGAAATTCCATCCTTCCAGTGTGCAGATTGTCATTGTGGACTCCACCTTTGATCTATGAGGTATGAAATGACATGTCCATTCTTATTAGTTGTATTTAGTGCAGTGCTTAAAACTTTTGCTAGAGCAGTCAGGCAGAGAAAGAAAGGACAATGAATAAGAAAAAAACCCCTTCAAATTATCGGTATTTGTGCATGGTATAATTCTTTAAACAGAAACCCCCCAAAAAGTGTTTCCAGATAACATAAGCAAATTCAAACAAGTGGCAGGTTACAAAGTCAACAAACATGAATAGCATTTCTGTACACCAATAATGAATCCACTGAGACAAAAATCATATTCTATTTATGATAGCCTAGGAATCAATGAAAGCAAGGAGGTTAAAGAGCTCTATAATGAATACGAAATCACTTTGGAGGTAGCAAATGGAGAATATGTTAGCAAATGGAAAAACATTCTTTCTTCATGGATTGGAACTAATGTATAAAAATGACCATATTACCAAAAGCAATCTATAAATCGAATTCAATCCCTATTTAGCTACCAATATTCGCCACAGTATAGGAAAACAATTCTGCATTTCCTGTGATATTAGAAAAGACCCAGGATATGCAAAGCAACCCCAAGCAAAAAGAGCAACTCAAAAGGCATCACAACACTGGACTTCAAACTACTCTAGAAAGACACAGTAACAAAAGCAATATTCTGGCACAAAAACAGAAATATAAAAGAATGGAGTAGACTACATGATATGGAAATAAATTTATGTACCTGTATGGTCTTCTGATTTTTTACAATGAGGCAAAATTGCATGGTGGAGAAAAAACAGCTTCTTTAACAAATGGTTCTCTGAAAACTGCATATGTATATGTAGAAAACTGAAATGAGATCCTTCTCACTACATACTGCAATTAAATCCAGATAGATTAAAGACCTAGTTATAAAATCAGAAACACTAAAAGTGCTTGAACACGGCAAAGGCAAAGACAAAGACTTCCTATATCAGACTTTGACAGCACAGGAAATACTATCAAGAATCAACAAATGGGACTGTCTCAAATTAAAACCTTCTGCATAACAAAGGAAACAATCCACAGAGTGAAGAGACAATGTTAGTTAATTTTCTTGTTGCTTAGACACAATACCTGACACCCAGAAATTAAAATATGAGAGAATTATTTGTCTCACAACTTATAATGATTGCTATCCATGGTTGACTGACTGCAAGTCAGAAATGGCATGGCAAAAAGGTATGGCAGTGCCATGCCTGGCTGCTGCCAGTGAGGGGATAGGCAGACTCCAGCCTTTCCCTGCGAGTCAGCACCATTCACAGACTGCAGCGGGGAGAACAAGGTTTCACCAGGAAGCAAGCACTTCCTGCAAACCAGTGCCATGCATGGGCCTCCACCAATGGGACCCATGTCCCTCCACCAGTGGGGGGACAACCAAACTCCAGCCCCTTCCAGAGAATGGGCTGGCAGACAGGAAAAGCCAGTCCCCCACCCCACCCCAGTAAGCGACCAGCTGATCTGGAGAAACACAAGCTGTGAAATGCAATTTGATGCTTGTGATTTGGTGTTTCACTGACCTTGCAGGTCTGTGACCAATGGTCTGATCATCTATTCAGAGAATATGCAGTGTAACCTGTAGGGGGGTTCTCCTTCTGAAGATGGTAGCCATTGTTAATTCCCTGTTATCTTGTTCTGAAGTCCTATATCATTTTCATTGCTTTGTTGGGTTTGTTCTGTTTTGTTTTGTTTGATTTTATTATATCTCATGAAGTGAACAGCTATTTCAAAGATTGCAAGGTATACCCTGGTAGCCATTTTGGATTTACTGCTGTCTTGTTTTGAAGTTCTCTATTTCAGTCATTGTTTTGTTTTTATCGGTGCTATTCTGTTCTGTTCTGTTTGATTTTTATTATGTCTGAAGTTATCTGCAGCTGTTTTGAGTACAGCAGGAGACATTATGGTAACTATTGTTGATTTTATATAATTTTGAAGTCCTGTATCACCCTGGTATGTTTTGATTGCTTTTATTCTGTTTTATTTTCCTTGGTTTTATCCTCTTAAAAAAAAGATATGGCAGAAAAAAGCTGTTCCCCCTTGGCAGCCAGGAAGAAGGGTGAGGGAAAGGGAGAGCAAGGGAGACAGGAAGATAAGGTAAAAAGAGGGAGGGAGAGAGAGAGAAACAGAGAGAGAGAGAGAGAGAGAGAGAGAGAGAGAGAGAGAGAGAGAGCCAGGGAGGCACACCCTCAAAAGACAGAACCCTCCGACCCAGACCCACCTCCTAAAAGCACATTTAGCTCTAAACTTGTCACTCAATCAACCCACTGATGAATATTGCACCCTTATGGCCCAGTTACCTTCCAAAAGCCTCACTTCTGAACATGCAACTTTTGGAGGTCACTCTAGAAGTAATCCATGACATCAGCCAGTTGAATGGTAGAAAATCTTTACTAGTTACTCTTTTAATAGAGGCTTTTAAAATCTAGACTACATAAAGAACTTGAAAATTAACCCCTAAGAAACAAAGACCCCAACAAAAGTAGGTAAATGAACTGAATATGCACTTATGGAAAGAACCACAAGTGACTTACAATTATATGAAGACAATGTTCAACATCTCTAGCTACAAAGAAATTGAAACCAGAGCTACTTTCAGATTCCATCTTACCACTGTCCAGATGGCCATCACTAGAAATCCAAAACACAATGAATATTGGAAGGATGGGGGTGAGAGGAGCCTACACATATTGTTGGAGGGAATGTAAACTTGCACTGCATGTTTTCTCTTATACAAAAAACGTAAAAAAATACATACATATGTGAGAAATGAGAGATGACAAAAAACCAGGTGTTAGACTTCTGAGAATGGAGAAGGAGCTCAATGGGAGGATAGAGTGAGGAAATGGTGTCTCCATAACCAAATGGTACCATTCCCAGAAAAATGAAAATCAACATACTATGGAGATATCTCTATACCCATTTTATTGAGGCATAATTTATAATAAGTAAACTATAGAAAACTCCCAGTTGCCTGTCAATTGGCAAATGGGTAAAGAAAATAATAATCAAGTACACATATCTAGATCATTTTCACGGATAGATAGATGGTCTGCCAAAAAACATGGATACATACTCAGTAATTCATCTTACTACTAAATGTTGGAAGTTAATGGCCACCATTTTAAGCATCTCTTGTAATTGTAAAGGCCAAATGTAACATGTATTAATGTCATGATATCTCAATAAATTAGTATTAAAATATTTATGCAAGTTTTTCTTTCCCATATGTATACTTTTTTGGGGCAGATTTTACATACATACAAATGGAGTATTATTCTACAAAAAGGAAAAGTACATCATTTTCAGTAAAATGGATGGAATGGTGTTAAGTGAAATTAGTCAGACTCAGAGATGAGTATCCCATGATTTCTCCCAAATGTGGACCCTACAGCAAAGCAAAACACAAATTAGATGACATGAAAGTACAAAGGAGACTACTGGAAAATGGAAAGAAAATAGAGGGAAAGGGGAGAGAAGGGCAAGCTGGGCACTCAGAGAATGGAAGTGACCAAAGCATATTATATGAAATATACCATTCAGATCCCGGAGACATTTACTCTAGTGAAACACCAAAGTAGACACCAAAAATCTAGATAGCTTCACCAAAAAACCCACTTGCGTCACCTAGAGAATATTACATGTGTTAGAATTCCGAAGTTCATTCCTCCATAGAAAGTGAGCCCAGATGGAAAATAAGGGTCAATTGAATGCTTTATAATTATCTGTAATGTAATCTGGTTAAAACAAAACATATTGATGATTTTGACACTTTTAAGTCTTAAAGTTGCCAGGTGTGAAATAAGAGAGAACATAATTGGCTCATTTCTTGAAGAATCTCATCTGCATACTAGTTCTCACTTAGCAGTCAATTGTGGATTCATAATTCAAACATGTGGCCTCTCTGCACACTCAGAAAATTTCTGTTTTCAGGGAAATTGAGAATCAAAGAACCCAGAGCTCTTATGGCTTTTACATGAGAACTGTAAAATCTGCCCCATGATCTCATTGTCTGAACCTCAAAATTACTAACAGCTTGGAAGGTCTTAATTTTGGCAAGACTAAAATGAAAATATCCAAGGAAAAATACAGCTTTCTTAATACTCAATGTATCTCAGCATTCTCTTCTGTTTCTCACCAAAACCTTAGTCATGGTATGAATTTACATCCTTACTTTATCAAATCTTTTGCATGGACTTGAATAGACTATTTGAAAAATCTCCTGGGTGCATTTATAAACTGCAATGGAAAGTAGCAGCACTTTCCATTAATGTCATTGAAAGTCACTGAAGAAACTCTGTCACTGTGGATGTATCTAACTGTGAAGAAGGAACAGATGGTATTGGCCATGGAATGGGTGATCATACTTCTGAAATCAAAGCTACCACCATCTTTTGGTACCAACTCTCTAAGACTCAGTTTCCTTAAATATATATTGCACAGGTGAAGGATTTAGCAACTGTGTCTTAAAAAGGCAATAGAGATGATATTTTTATGAATCATCCAGCTGTCTCCATAATTCACTGGAAATGTTTATGTTATTCTCCTTCAGATACCCTGCATCTTTCAATGAATGGGACTTGTTTTATTATTTCCATTCCTTTCACCATCACCACAGCACCATCTCTGTGTTTCTTCTTCCTTTACATGAATGTAAGATAAAGAAGGTCTCAAAGTTGGAATTTTCTATAATGCAGAAATACTACAGGATAGACAAAGACACCTACTTTCTTCCTTTGCTTTTGAATTCTTTTACAAAAACAAAATCTGTCACCAAAATTATGAGAAAAGTGGTCACCTTTCTGGTGTGATTATAAAGACAAATATAACTTTTGGTATGCAGCATTTAAAACAGAAAACTGTAAATTTTATTAAAGTACAGACTAAATAATCTTTCTTTTAAAATAAGAGTAGAAAAGGTTTATTGGGGACTAGGAATACCTCTGAGAGAGAGGAAGAGTCCTCAGTGAGTTTCCACCAAGGTCCATTATCAGGGGTAGTTTATACAGCAAAGTTACAATGTGCATACAATATGGGTCAAACTGTACTCAACCAATAAGAGTACAAGTTGTCTTAGTTAATTTTCTCACTGCTCAGACAACATCCGTGACACCCAAAGTTAAAGGAGAAAAGCTTTGTCATGTAGCTTGTAGAAGTTTCAGTCCATAGTCAGCTGGCTCTAAGGCAAGGTGGCATGTCAGAGGGGTATTGCAGAGGAGAAATAGTTCACAGCAAGCAAGCAATTGAGACCTTATTAGTCCATTTTCTTCCCCTCATATTTTATGCTGGCTGCTTGCCCTAGGGAAGGTTAGTACTCACACCCTTAATCCTAACCAGAACTATGACAATCAGTAGACTGATTTATTAATCACACACCCTTGATTTCACCACCACAAACAATAGATCCCATCACCTCTGAAAAGTGGCCGCTGATTGATGAGGTTTTGGAGGAACATCCAGACATAAGCCATAACACAAGTATAGCTGCTTGGCTAGTACTGTATTGAACCAATAGGGAAGCAGGACACATACCAAGGGTTTATAGCTGACGTCATTAACCTTGGCTTATCTGTGGCTTCTAAACCAGGAACACTTTGGAGAAGGAATGGGTCCAGTGTTCTGGTCACTCACCTCGCTACCTGATGCATATCTGGACTTAAAAGACTGTGAGTTCCTAATTATAGTATGTGCTTAATTTTCCACTCCTTCCTTAGGGCAGGATGAAGCTCTGGCCAGTGTGACTTTATCTTGAAGTTTTGCCTTCTTTAGATGTAGTGACAACCACAGTTTGAATGCGTTCTGCATTGACTTCCTCAAGGGCCTCTCCCTGGGTGACAGCCTATTAATTTTTTACCTAACTTAGCTGCCTATGCTATTCGTCCCTCTGAAGAGCTGTCCCTAACTATAGATAGAGGAGAATGGGGAAGTTTCAATCTAGCTGCTTCAAACTGAGAAGGGTCCATGTAGGGGAGACCACAGTCAGGGGTCCTCTCCAGAGAGCTAATCTAATAGACCTTGGATACAAGTCACATTGCAGTTTAGCAGATATTATCTCCCTTTATAAAATCTAGTGGATCCCAGTAAAGGACTCTGGTACATTTGTCATTGGTTCCAGCTGCACGATCGCTTGGAATTTGGCAGCCTCTCAGTGAAAGTAAACAAATTTTTCTAAGAAATTCAAGCATTAGCATCAAAGCATGAGCACTAGAATGGAAAGGCAGATTGGGGAAAAGCCATCTCTAGTCATTGCTGGCAAGGAACTGGAATCTCAATTTTAATGAGCTGGCTCCTAGATCTCCTACTGATGCAAGCTACCATAAGTCTGATATTGATCATTTTAAGATTTTATTTCGACGGATGGGAATTTTTTATCTAAAGAGAGGAAGTTTTGGAAAGCGAGAGAGTGGCAGACATAGACAGAGAAGGAGAGCAAATGGTGTCCATGGATTATAGTACTACAGCCAAGCAGCAGCTCAACAGGGTTACAGTGTTTACAATGCCCAGCCAACTCAAGGATATGCACAGACCACCCAGGCATATAGGTAATAAAGCTATGGAACCTACTGATGTCAGCTATAGCCAGGCTCAGACCATTGCCACCTATGGGTAGACTGCATATGCAATTTCTGATGTACAGCCTTCCACTGGACTCCAGCTGCCCCCCCCCCCGGGTGTATAACCCACCTGTCCAGGATTACAGCACTGCTGCTTACGAGACCACCACTGCTACAGTCACCACCACCCCGGCCTCTTATGCACCTCAGTCTGCATATGGCACTCAGCCTGCTTACCCCAGACTATGGGCAGCAACCAGCAGCTACTGCACCTGAAAGACCACAAGATGGTAACAAGTCTACTGAAACTACTCAACCTCAGTCTAGCACAGGGGAACAACTAGCCCAGCCTAGGATATGGACAGAGAAGTACAGTTATCCTCAGGTGCCTGGATGCTACCTGATGCAGCCAGTCACCACACCTCTATCTTATTGGCTTCAATGGGGATTCACCAAACTGATGCTGGGGAAACCTGTCCTCTGCTTTTAAAGGTGTCAGCTGCTATAGGAACAATTAATCAGCTGGCAGAGTAATGACCATGTGTCAAATTCTATAAGGGACAATTAAAAGCATGAGAAAGATCATTTCCTAGTGCTCTATAAATTTACAATAAAGGTTTTAAAGTCCACAACTTGAAAGCTTGGAGAGCCTCTGAATGTGTTCTAAATGTGTTTAGGTCCCATAAATATATTGCTTTTGGAGACAGCTCCTTCCATTGTCCCGTGGAAGTTGGTTCTCCTTACCATGTCTCAGGTTCAATCTCTGGAAGAGATTGTGACACAGAACATGAAGACAGGATATGGCTTTTATGTGTTTTCTCCTGGATGGGCACAATTCTGATGTCTCATCTGACCCAGAGATGAGGTATGTGTCCTTCATCTAAGATGACTTTCCTATCTTTGGTCTTAGAAAACACTCATTTCCTGTGGGCTTAACTTTGAAGGAAAATGTTGAAACAATCTAAAGTTCTTCCTGATTTCACATGCCTCTATAAGGAAAGTACAAAGTGGGGAAATGAGTAGAAGCCAAAGAAAGGAAACTGAAGTAGAACAGGCTTGACATTGCCTCTAGATTATAGAGGAGGATCAGAGCCAGTCTGTCTCAGTGAAACCTTGCCTCCACGTCTTAGAGACTGGCCACCAGTCAAGTGCCATTTAAATGGTGAAAGGAGTCCATTTTATTATAGGCATATATATTTTCTAAGTCTGAGCTAGATTTTATTTAAGAGAACCAATTTACAGAGGTTTTACATTAAAGTCTTGTTGGGGTGTTTTAATATTATTCTCTCTAGTCCTACTGTCTAAAGACAGTCAAGCAAGAAGTCTCAGTAAATTTAGCAACTAATTTAAATTTAACATGTACAAGAACAAAATAATAAAAATATACCATTAAAGAAATATCAAGAGCTTATAATTTCCTCATGTTTTAGCTTAAACTTACCATCATTTTAACAAACTATATAAGAAACAAAGGAATTATAAGTAAGGGGGAAACATAAAACAAAATTTGAAGCATAAAAATTTGTTACCTGAATGAGTCAAGTCCAGATTCTATGAAACAAAAGCAAACTCTTACCTCCATCCAATGATCTCAGTGGAACCTCCAAATATTATATAGGAGAAAGAAACTCCCAACCTACTATATGTCCAGTTTGAGTTCATCTTCTCTAAAACTGAAGAATGAATTTTAGGAACAACAGAGGTTAAGAGCAGAATATATTTATAGAGAGAAAGTAAACTTCTTTCTGAGGAACAGAAGGGGTCCCAAGCAGGTATTTTATTTTAGAGTCTTTTATAAAATAAAATCACAGAGTGAGATGGATTCAAGGTAGTCAAAAAGAGAATTCACGAGGTGGGCATAAGGTGGGACACAACTATGGTTAACAAATAAGATTAATTGGTCATGTAAAAATGATTAAATCGAGGACAAATGGGAAAGCAAGTCACATAGAAAGCAGGTATTCTTACCGAGCAGTGACTCTTTTCATAGGGGGTTGGGATAGTGATTCTTGACATCCTCAGGGTGATAGAGAACTATTTAGAATGCCAGTCCTTAGGATATGGGTGCATTTGTTTGATCGTTTATCTTAGGCCTGACCCACAGTAAGAGGTGTCTGTCTCCCCCACAGTTGCAAGGTATCTGGGCTTCTGTACTGGCTCCTTTGAGGACCTACTCCTGTCTCACTGCCTATAATATTTCTAACTGTCTTAGCTATTTCTCTATGCAACTGACTGGTTATGAGCAGAACAGTTACTCTCAGTGGAACACCTACGGGCAGCTGAGGAGCTATGGACAGCAGAGTAGCTATGGTCAACAAAGCAGGTATGGGCAGCAGCCTCCCACTAGTTATCAGCCCCAGACTGGATCCTACAACCAGGCTCCAAGTCAATGTAGCCAACAGAGCAGAACCTACGGGCAGCAGAGTTCATTCCGACAGGACCACCCCAGTAGCATGGGTGTTTATGGGAAGGAGTCTGGAGGATATTCCAGACCAGGAGAGAACCAGAGCATGCGTGGCCCTGATAACTGGGGCAGAGGAAGAGGGGGGTTTGATCACAGAGGCATGAGCAGAGGTGGGCAGGGAGGAGGATGCGGTGGAATGGGCAGCCCTGGAGAGTGAGGTGGCCTCAATAAGCCTGGTGGACCCATGGATGGAGGACCAGGCCTTGATCTAGGCCCTCCCATAGATCCTGATGAAGACTCTGACAACAGCACAATTTATATGTAAGGATTCAATAACAGTATAACACTCGATGATCTAGCAGACTTTTTTAAAAATTTTATTTAAAGAGAGGGGAAAATAAAGCGAAACAGAAAAAAAGGTTAGAAACAATACAGAATTTCAAAAAAATGAAGAGCAAGAAATCACTAGTTGACATATTACAAATTGTCTTCCTGGATGTAGTTGTTCAAGTTACAAAATTAAAGCATACAAAGTGGACATTCAAACAGTGAGGCTGCAGACAGTTCTGTTCTCTGAGCCAACAAAAACTTAGCAACATAATTATCAATCCTACATCCTTAAATACGCATGCAGTTATATCCTTTAGAGCACTTACTTTTCCTTCTTTTGCTTTTTAAGTCCATTATCTGTTTAGTTATATCATGTTTCAGGTTGCTCAGTACCTTACTGATCTGTTTTGTTGTTGTTATTTACTTTTTTTATTTTTTCTTATTTATTATTATTTTTTGTTTTATTTATTTATTTTATTTTGAAGATAGTAAAATACAGCAGATCAAGACAGGACATAGACAACTGAGGCAGTGCAGTGAAATTGGTACACAGCCTCACAGCAGGTTACTGGGACAACAGCAATAGGCACAATAGTACATCTGGTTTTCTTCACAACAGTTGTTCCTTCACTCAGGCAGAGCAATATCGAAGGAAATATTGAAATTATAAAAACAGAATATTGAATAGAGCAATACCATTGATCAAAACAGAGCAAAACAGATAAAAATATTTGCCTTCAAAGAGATGGCAGAAAAAAATCCCCCTTATTTGCTATATTGCCTATAGTCAAACTCGCAGGCCATGCTCAGATCTCTGGCTCTCACTTGCTGGGGGTGGGGAATGGATGCTTGATTCTTAGCCTGTGCAGCAGTAGGCTCACAGCCTCCCACCAGAGGGGTGAACTGGCTGCCTGTTTTCCCAGCTCTCCAAGGTCTAACATCGATCTGGCGGACTTTTTAAAGCAACGTGGGGCTGTTAAGATTGACGAAAGAACTGGGATACCCATGGTCCACATTTGTCTGGACAAGGAAACAGGAAAGCCCAAAGGTGATCCATGGTACTCTGTGAAGATCCGCTGACTGCCAAGGCTGCTGTGGAGTGGTTTGATAAGAGAGATTTTCAAGGAAGCAAACTTAAAGTCTCCCTTGCTTGGAAGAAGCCTCCAATGAACAGCATGCGAGGTACATGTCACTACCACTCCGTGGAGGTCCAGCTGGCCCAGGAGGTCCTCGGAGACTCATGGGTCACGTGGGAGGCCGTAGAGGAGTCAGAGGAGGCTTCCCTCCAAGAGGTCCCCAGGGTTCCTGAGGAAACTCTTCTGGAGGAAGACACATCCAGCATCACGCTGGAGGTTGGCAGTGTCCTAGTCCAGGTTGTGGCAGCCAGAACTTCACCTGGAGAACAAAATGCAACCTGTGAATGGAAATATGTTAACAATTTTGAAGAGATTTGCATTTTTATCTTCTAAATTCATGGTTAACCTTCTGAACAAAGGTATTTGGGCTATATCATGATGGTCTATTTACCTATGACAAACTAAAATACAGCATATCCCTGAAATCTGACACAAAAACATATGCAACAACCTAGTCACATACAAGTTTTATTCTATCAAACCTTAAGCATTTTATTTGTAGGTCTTCTGAAGGTCTAGAGACTATCAGTCCTAATCTGTAACTGTTTTACAAAAGTCTGGCTATTCTCAAAACTTATACAAATGATTTTCCATGGAAATCTCAAAAAGAGCCAAATAAAACACAGATCAAATCATTGATCTCAAAAATACATATTTTTCTTAAAGCAGCTGCAGGTGCTTTAACAACTTATTAAAACACATTAAACAGAAAGAAGAACAAACATAAACAAGATGATTGCATTTAAATCACAGTTTACTGTCAGATATATTTGGCCAAGTTGAACTACAATAACCCTTTCACAATTTTTAGGTTTGTAATTTTAAATAGACTAGTCCAGAGCTTCTCTTATAGATCATCAATTAACAGAGATCCTTTATAATGAGAATCACACAGAAAAAAATCCCTTTTACACCTGTGAAAGCAAAAGAGAGTTTTAAGACAGGCCCTAGCTGATGGTTTATCTGATTGGAAAAGCCAGATATACAAGCTTCTCACTGCTGTTCTGATAGCCACAGTGTTTAAGGACACACTCCCCATGAATAAAGGAATTCAACATTGAGTTTCCCATCTGTAAAACAACAAAAGGAGAAGAAGACAGCCCTTTACACCCTCTTGGCTTTTGTAAACCCTCAGGGTACACCCTGAGCTTACCCTGCTCCACAGCAAGTGGCTGCTGTCTGGAGAATGAGCAGAAGGCAGGTTGGGCCAGGCTAGCCCCCCTTACTGATGTGCACACCTGCTTCCTCTGAAAACTCACATTCCAACTCCAGAGTGTGTTGGTTTCCAAAATTACAAGCTACGCCTGATTCCTGCTATGGCCACCGTGTTTAAATAGGGAAAGATGGCCAGTGAAAAATGAATCCAATGGTCAAGAGACCTGAATGACTGCATGTTTTCTCCTGTTGGTTCTATCAGTTGCAAGAGAAAACCCTGCCTCTGCACTGGGTCAGCCAAAATGCTCATGTATGTCTTTCTGTACAAGCATGAATTCAAGTTTGTTTCTAATCCATAAATGAGGGTTATGTAATCTATAAAAGATTATTGTCTTGGGTTTGTTGTCTATCAATCATTGTCTATCAATCATTGTCACAATTTGAGAAACATTGTACCAGGGCTATTTGATGAATATATGTCACTGATGAAACTCAAAATGCAAATCTTACTGGAACAAGTTTTGGGTATCCAGGCTTAGAAGTACATACGAGGTTGGATTTCAATATTGCAGAGTTGAAGAAACAGTCACATGACAAAATGGGAGGTGGGGTGGGGAAAAACACAAGGCAAAGCAAATCCTCCTCAGGAGGAAAATGAGCCACATCCCATCACCCTAGGGACTGAACATGCTTCCTCTGGGTATTAGGCATCCTTTTCAAGCACAACAAAATGTCTCAGACACCCACCAGGTCTATGTGTGGTGTTAACTAGCAGTATGTCTATTATTTGGAATGGTTGTGAGACTTCAGGTTTTCAGAAAACAAGTCTCCCTTCACAGGAGAGTGAGCCCCTGGGGATATTTTTATACAATGACATGAAGGGTCTCTACTGTTTAGAATGAAGATTTCTGTTTCCAAGAATCTCTGGTAACATGAAGAGAGGAACAGAAATTGCAAAGAATTTCTCACAAACATCCTATTAGTGGATCCCAGAGAAATACATGATCATCTACTACATAGTTCTCTTTTAGCTGACAAATAATCTTATACATTTAAAGGGTACAGTGTGGTATTTCAGTATATCTATGTTGTAGAATGACTAAAGCAGGCTAATATATATATATGTATTACATGTAACTGTATGCATAACTATGAACTATACAATACTATGAACTGTCATCATGATGCAGTGGATAGAGCATCAGATCTTTAAAAGTTGTTTTACTAATACATGTTTGTAGTACATAATTATTATATTCACCATGGGAAACTGGTACATGGGGAGATGTACATAACACATTTTAATTCTTTTTATACCCCTTTCCCCTCTATTTCCGCTCCCCAAATTCCTCCCTCCATCTTCTTATTTGAAAAAGCTCTATTTCCTAATATTCTATTATCTTTTATTTTGTTCTTTAATTTACTTATCCTTTGGGTCTCATATGATAGAAAGCATGCAATATTAAAGCTTGTGCGTCTGATTTATTTCACTTAACATTATGGTCCCTAAGTGCACCCATTTTCCTACAAATGACTCTAGTTTACCCCTATGGCAGAGGAGCATTCTATTGTATATAAATACCACATTTTCTTTATCTATTTATCTTTTGGCAGACATACAAGCTGCTTCTAAGATTTAGCTGTTATAAATGGTGCTGCTGTATGATGGATTCTGCCCATTTGAAGAGCTGCCAGGCTCAGCGTGGGCTTATCCAACAGGGTGCTGGACATCTCATCCCTTCAATTCTGACCTCTGAGGCATTCTTCCAAGCCAAAATTGAACTTTCCATTTTTTTGCGCAAGTGCAAGATTCCCCCAATCGACAGTAATACTTCATTCTATTTGCCCATTCAAACTCCACCCAGTCAAACCAAGTAAAAGCCTACCACTGCTTTGCCTCCAAGGGGTCTTGCAGTCTACTGTAGCCCTCTCACACCTATAATAAAAGCCTTTTTCTTTTTCCTTTCTTTGCTCTTGCTTTTCTGTCACACCAAGGAAAAATCTATCACTATAATCATGGATATGCATGCATCACTGTTGCCTTAATATGTTACCTTAAACACTGTCACGAAGATACCTGAAGAATATTGCATCTAATGGAATTTCTAGTGCTAGATTTTTTAGGAATCTCTATACTGATTTTCAAAGTGGTTGTACTAGTTTACATTTCCACCAATACTGTAGAAGGATTCCTTTTTCCCCTGCAGCCTCACCAACATTTGTTATTGTCTGATTTCCTGATGACAGCCATTCTTTCTGGTGTGAGATAGAATCTCAGTGTTGCTTCAATTTGCATTACATTTTGTATGCATTTATTGTCCATTTATACTTCTGACAAATGCCTATTCACTTCATTTTTCCATTTTTTTTGATTCAACCTTTTATTCTACGAGTCAAATATTTTGAGTTCTTTGTATGTTCTAGACATTATTCCTCTGGCCAAGGAGTATCTGGAGAAAATCTTTCCCATTCTATAGGTTGCCTCTTTACTCTGTTGGTTGTTTCCTTTGTCATAAGAAGATTTTAATTTGAAATAATCCCATTTGTTGTTGCTTGGTGTTATTTCTTGTGTAAATAGGGTTCTGTTAAACACAAAAAGTCCTTGCCTATGCCTATGCATCAAGAGTTTTACCTATTTTATCTTCCAGTAGATATCTTGTTTTAATATTTAGATCTTTAATACATTTTGAGTTTATTTTAGTACATGGTAAGAGATATGGGTTTAGATTCAATCTTCTGCATATATATATATATATAGCCAGTTTTGCCAGTACTATTTGTAAAGGTGTTATGTTTTCTTCAGCAGTTTTCTACCCCTTTGTTAAAAATCAGATGACTGAATTAACTAGAATTGTTTCCGCATCCTCTATTCTATTCCATTGATCCACATGTCTTTGCTCCCCTTTACCATATTGTTTTTTTTTTCACTATTGCTTTGTAACATAACTTGAACTATGCCTAAGGAGAATGACCAGATGTGACATAAAGTAGGAAACCAGGAAAATCTTTTATATTTGTAGTTTTAAATATATGTATGTCTTTATATTACAGTTCATATTTTTAATTTTCATGAGGAATATTATGGTAAAGAGCAGTCATTACTTTCTTCACTTGGTGCTTTTTAAAGAACATTTGACATTGTGTATGAACTTTGAGTTGCTTCCATGTTGGGGAGTTTCTCTCAGTAATGCCCACTGTATTTTTCAATCATTCCATAGACTTGTGATGCCTCCTACTCTGTTCTTGCTGTCCAGGATTGCTTTGCTATATTGGGTTTTTTTGGTTTCACAGGAATTTTACAATTGTTTTCTCTTAACAATTCTAGTTCTGTGAAGAATGCTATTGGCATTTTGATTGGAATTACATTAAATGTTCATCAGTTTTTAAGGTATGGTTATTTTGACTATACTGGTTTTGCCTATCCAAGAACAAGGGCTATCTTTCCATTTTCTGACTTCCTCTTAGATCTTCTTTTTCAGACTAGTATATGTTCATTTTACAGGTTTGTCACTGCCTTTATTAGATTAATTCCTAAATATTCAATTTTTACTGTTCTTACACTGTGAATGATCCTGTTTTCCTAATTTCTTTCTTAGTGGGCTCCTTATTCAAGAACACCAGATCTGTTCCTTCTTGTTCAGCTATCCAACTGAAACTTTGCTGTCACAATTGCACAATTTTTAGTGCTCCTGTAAATCTACACCCCAAGACAATAAACCAAGGGACAATGAATACAGACTGATGAAAATAAAAATGTTCACAGAAAGCAAATAGCAAATTTTACACAGCTACAAGAGCCAGTTAAGAATTATGAGTACTTTTCCTACTACCCAGGAGGGAAGGTCACTGTAACAGGTAAGAAAAATGATGGAGAATCTGCCATTCACTATGTTTAATCTTGCTTATGGTCAGTGAGGAAGGGGAGAAATCAAAAGGAGCTAGAAAGACCATATTTCTGCCAAGGTCTGCTCTTAAGAAACAGAAAGAACAAAGGAGAAAAGATGAAAAGAACCCTATGTAAAGTTAAAAAGAAGTAACAGTGACAGCCTCCCTTCCTAACCCAGACAGGTCTGTTCTGGATATGATATTGGATGAAGCTAAAATATTTTCCTGAGAACCAATCATCAAAATTGCCCAGGGTTCCACAGGGTGTAAGCATGGAGGTAATCAGCTAAAATGTACTATGCTTGGAAAGAGGAGGAATGATGTGAAAAATATCTCTTCACCACTGATACAATTACTTTGACTTGTTTTATATGTGGCATTGTCTGGATGGTGGGCCACCAAACGTGTCATGAAGCCAGAAAACCAGGAAGGTCTTTTTTATTCATGTTTTTTTAAACTGTGTGTATATCTTTATACTATGTTTTATATTTTTATTTTACACTATGACTATTGTGATAAAGATTAATCATTACTCTCTTCACTTAGCAATTTTTAAAGAACATTTAACATTGTATGTGAATTTTGAGTTGCTTCCAACTGTTGGGGAGTCTCTGCTAGTGTGCATCCATTATATTTTCAGTCATTTTGTAAGTAACACATATTAAAGTCTAACTCTCTACAACTACACACACATAGATAATCAACTGAATAAAGTACTGTGCATGATTCCTTAAGGACCTAACTGACAAATCCTCTTTAATGTCCTATAGTTGAATTTCTTGGAATTAGGACCCATGTGGACACAATTTAAAGTAAAACAAAGAAATAAAATGCTGCAATACTGCTTTCAAATACAACTAGATTAATTATTTGTAGTCTTATCAACAGTGCAACAAAGTTATGTTAAAACTATGATCTACATTATGATCCAGTTGCATTTCACCTAGGAATGGTAGGATAGTCTAACTTTAGAAAATATATTAAGAAACTAATATGTTAAGTAAAAGTTATGTTAAAGATGTAAGTTTTTAAAAATCACTTGACTATTTCAATGAACCTGGAAAAGTTTTTGACAGTAATTTCATTTCTGTTAATGAGAAAAGCACTTTAGCAAACTTTTCTCGAATCTTATGAAAAGCAGTAAATCAAGCAAATACATTCAAATTTAAAAGCAAATATCATATTCACCTCAATATATAATTAGACCCCAAATATTTCATCAACATGGTAAAATGTAGAAACTAATAATGGAAGCCAGACCAGTCCAAAATGACCACTTCCAGTCATCCTTGTTCTAGGTATGCACTGATACAAAAGCAACTGTGTTTCTGTGTATCAGCCATGAGAACTTATTTAGATAATACAATTAAAATACTATATGTAATGAATATACTACACACACACACACACACACACACACAGACCCAAATTCACACACATAGGTAAGTATCTCGATGAATCAGAAAAAGTCAAAGAAAAGACTTGGACAATTTTTCAACTAAATAGCACTTAGCAAATTGTTTTCTGGAGAACTTCCTCAATCCAGTAGAACCATACATAATATATACATCATGTGTGTATCATATATTTATATTTCAAAAAATAGCAGAATTTAACTTCCTTTTAAAAACACTAGAAAAATTGAATAATTATATTTTTAGTCTGTTTGAAGCCTCAAAGTACTAACAGACCATTAGGCTGGAGACACCTACACCCCCAAAGAAAGAGAAAGGACAAAGAGTAGCCAGGGAAAGAGAGATGAAGAACTTGTGCAGCCCACTGGTGACTCCCCTGCCACACAGAGGGATGAGCAAGAGCATGTGAATCTATTCACCAAAAGTATCCCCCAGAAACTGAAGTAAAATCAAAGGGAAAATGCAATTTTTAGAATCTAACTAGCAGATTTATAATCACAGTATATTAAAGAAAAATTTCAAGCAGAATTAAAATGTCCCAAATGACAGTACAAAAATGTCAGGAAGAAAAAATGTAGGAAGTGTGCCATTATATAAAATAATAGTCATTTCGTATTACATATTACTACTAATAATATATTTCTAGAATTAAGATATCTGACAATACTAACAACAAAATATGAGAAACTGCAAAATAGTTGCAACCTAGTTTTGTAAAGTGTTTCATTTCCCATGAATTAAAAGTGTAACTTTGTATTAGATATTATTAGGTCAAACATGCATATTTGAATATATAAAACATAGAAATTACTAAGCAAGCTTCTGTGACTTATAAGCTAAGTGGTGCAACAGAATAATTTAAAATTTTTTGATTAGCACATAAGAATACAACTGGGTGACGACAATATAATAGACAACAGGCAGAACAAATAAATTACATAGATAAGTGAATGATAAATGAAAGTTGCAGAAAATTTTACAATTGTTTCCATGACACTCACATTTCCCAGATGACAGTATTAAATTCATATGAAATATTTCACAGAGAAAGGTCAGACACTGGCGGGCACTGGAGGTGACTGCAGCCCCAGAAGAAGAGGGTCATAGCGGTCAGAGCTACACTTTCGGGGCTTTTCTCTGGACCCCAACCTTGCTGTGCACTGTGCAGGACAACTGAAATTCAAGCACAAAACTGAGGACTCCTGACGTGGAGGTTTCACATGATAGAGTTTGAAACAGAGTGTTTGAAAAGAAGCAGGAAAATCCCAGAAAAAAAGAAAACTTCAGAGAGAAAGGGCCCCAAATATGGCTAAA
>PVLA01012342.1:0-45324 GCA_004027455.1 Hydrochoerus hydrochaeris | reverse complement strand
CTGAGCCTGGGTCCTGAGCCTGGGTCCTGAGACTGGGCACTGAGCCTGGGTCCTGAGCCTGGGTCCTGAGCCTGGGCACTGAGCCTGGGTCCTGAGCCTGGGCACGGAGCCTGGGCACTGAGCCTGGGTCCTGAGCCTGGGCATGCACCAGGCCTCCCGGATGCTCCCCAAAGAAGTTTCCAGCCATCTCTCTGAGCAGGTTGGACAATAGAAGGTGTCGCCTGACTATGGAGTTGGTTTGTGTGCAGCCACCTTGGTACAGTCAGCCCCTGCTCCAGGAGACTGCCCTGACCTTCGTCACTACTCTCCTGCATCACTGATCCTCTAGGACCATCAAAGTGTCTCTAGTGTTTGATGATTGACTCTAGTGTTTTTCCCATGATGGGGGCTTCCTCAGCAGGCCCGTCCTCACCATGTTGGAAGCTGCTGTCCAGAGCTGGCCTGCACCCAGAGGAGCTCCCGAGGGGACTCTGCCCAAGGGAACTGCATCCCGGTGCTCATGCTCTGAGCTCTGGGTGCACCCAGCCTCAGACCCAGGGACAGCTCTGAGCCCCAGTGCCCCTCACTGGGACATTGAGTGTCCTCCACAGGAACCCTGTGCATCAGAGCCCTGGCCCCTTGGGACCACTTTATCTTCTGGGTCACCTGTTAGTGACCAGAGTGCAGAGTTGTGAAAAAAGCCTGGTTCCCAGGTGAATTCCCTGTTGAGAATTTGTCCTGTTCTTCACCCAACATGTGCAGAAACAGGAGATATCAAGACTGTCCTAAACCAGACCCATTATTTTATTAGTACATGCACATGTGTATTAAAGTGAATTTTTTGTTTGTTTGTTTGCTTTTTTGAGACAGGGTCTTGCTATGTAGCCCAGGCTGGCACTGAGCTCACTGTGTAACTCAGGCTGGCATTGAACTTGCAGCGATTCTCTTGCCTTAGCCTCCTGAGGGCTGGGATTACCTGTGTGCATCACCATGCCTGGCTAAAGTAAATTTTTGGGGGAGGAGGGTTTGCCCTTAAGGGTATTTTTTGTGTGTGTGCCAGAAGGATTACCAGGGCTCTGCTTAGGTTTTTAATTTTCCCATAAGTTTTAAATTTTAGCTTAAGTGACTCATTTTAATTATAGGTCTAGAAAATGTCAGCAAGGTCTGATTAATTTTGATCTCATTTACAAACTTAAACTCCATTAAACACTTCATATAACATGATCCATCACATATATTTGCTTAATTTCCTAAGCATAATTGTCTGACAAACCTCAAATACTGGAGGAGTTCTTATAAATCTAATATACAGCATATAAATAATGGTGAACTTGAATTCTGATTAGCTGCCCAGTGCCATGAATCAAGGAATAAATCCCAAGTCCAGATCAATTACTCAATTAGGGATTTAAAATTGGAATCATGAAATAATCTGTTCTTCTAATAGACCGAGTTCTCTGAAGCGATACACGAGTAACAGGAAGACGACCTCACCATAAAAACATTAGCGCTTCAGTCCTCCTTCTTATGTTTTCTGTTGAAACCTGATCTTCCTGGGGGTAGAGATGAAGACATCATTCCCAGCAGCTGGTGAAGAGACAGTGGTTTGAGCTGCTGGAGCCTCTGAGAGCTTTAGCGGGGGAGAACTCTTTTTTAAAAGATGTTTTTATTAGTACATGCTGGTAGTATGCACTGATTCCATTCATTGTTGTAGATATCTTAATTCTTTTTGTTCTCTTTTCCCTCCCTTTCCTCTTTGCAACCTAATATAAAGCACTACAGAGAGCTGACAACTTAGCTCAGCGGCTCAAGCATTTGCCTGGTAAGCACAAGGTCATGAGTTCAATCCCTGGTACAAAAACAAAACAAAAGCACAGAAGGACCCTAAGAAGCAAGGAGTTAGAGCTTGGGTAGGACTTTTTTTTTTTTTTTTTTTTGAGACAGGGTCTCACTATGTCCAGGCTGGCTTTGAACTTACTATGTACCCCAGGCTGGCCTCCAACTTGTGGGAATCCTCCTGCCTCAGCCTTCCCAGGGCTGGGATTATAGGTGTGCACCACTGTGCTTGGCTTTCTTTGCCTCTTAAGATATAATGATGCCGGCAGGCAAACTATTAATAGCTAATGTTTATTGATGGATTACTGTGTACCAGGTACAGTTTAAGTGCTCTTCGTTTATTAATTCACTCACCACTGACAATCCTTGAAGTAGATACTATTACTTTCCCATTTTGCAGACAAAGGAACTGAAGCACAGACAGATTAGGTACCTTGCCCAAGGTCTCATGTCCAGAGCTCGTGCCCTTCCCTGGCACCTTGATGAAAGAAAGACAGAAAGACAGAAAGACAGAAAGTAGGCCCACGTCCCTTGGACCACTGCTAAGTTCCTCTTGGCTTGCTAAGTCTATGTCAGATCACTGAGTCGTGACCTCACAAACGCACCTGTTCCCAGGCCTCAGCTGGTGCTCGCTGGACATGTGCCGGTGACACGCACATTCTGAGAGGGTCCTGAAGCTTTAGGAATGGCCCATCCTGGGTGCTTGGGACCAAGGAGAGGCCACTCAGTCATCACAGGCTTCAGGGATGTTTGTCCAGTGAAACCAACCACATCGACTTTAAAGCCCACTCAAAACAGAATTTTTCTTTTTGAGTCTGTTATTTTCCAGATATGCTCCTGGGTGTTGGGAGCCTACGTGTGTTATCAGAGGAAGTGGAACTTATGTTGGCCCTGGAATAGGCAGATATGATGATGCCAACCTTCCTCTGGCAGGACCAGCGCTCTGCCATCTGGAACAGGAGGGCACTAGGAAGCCCTTGGCCCTGGGCAAGTAGGGTCCTGTGGGTTAGCAAGTCCCAAATGAATGATCCCCCAAATGCCCTGTCCATCTGGTCTAAGTCAGGATTCCAGATCCAATCTGTTTATAATCCTAAGTCTCTTTTAATTGATATCAGTTCCTATTTTCATAACATGAATCAGAGGGACCAAACTCCTGTCCTGCAGAATGCCTGGCTTTTAGTGAGTGGTTTCTTCCTCTGTGTCTCGCTGGCTTTTGGGCTCCTGTCTTGCTTGTGTCTAACGTGCCTTGGTCAGTAACGCGCATGAAGAAAGTAGCCAACGAACAAAGAAACAAACCATAGGGCAGAGAAGATGAAAGCTACATTACTTTTTCTACTCTCTGAAGGATTTATATTCAGTTGCAAGCGTTTATCCCCAACATGTTTGGTAAACTTCCTGACTTTTTTTTCTGAGTCAGCCCTGATGTTTGTTTGATATGAAGACTTTTGATCATCACTTTCTAGGGGGACTTTCTAACACATTCCACCAAGTAACTGTGGCCATCAAAGACTTTTCAAGTACACCTGCAATCTTCACAGATGCTGGCCATTTTTTTTCTAAACAAAAACAATTGTAAAATCAAAGCTTAAACAAAAGATGTTTTCTGACACTCCGTACTTCAAGAGGAAATCAATAGCAAAAAATTTTTTAAAAAAACTTTAAAATTAATACATGGGTAAAGAAAGCACAATGTGTGTGCTCTAGGATTTGCTTAGAAGTAAATGATAATTAAAATTCCATATATTAGAAAGTGTGAGAGGCTTAAAAGTGCTGAAAATCAATAAGATAAACACACAGCACAGATGTTAGCAAGAGAACAGCTGAGTAAACTCAAAGAATGAAGAGGAAGGAAATGTTACTGATAAAAACAGAAATAGAAAACAACCATAAAATAAATGACTTAAAGTCAAATTCTGCTTTTTAAAAAGGTTAATAAAATTGGCAAATCTAATAAGGAAGCGGAGTGATGGAACATATAAATTGTAGTAGGAAACAAAAGAGCATCGTGCCGTCAGGAGAGTGTGAGTAGCTTTGTGTCAATAACCTTGAAAATTTAAATCAGATACACACATTTTACATTTACAAGCAGCAAAATTTGGCTTCAGGAGAAATAGAAAAATATCAACAATCTTCTAACCATTTATGAAGCTCAAAAATCATCACAGCAAAGAAACATCAGGACCAGACTTTAAAAAAAACTCAGGGGCTTTTACCAAATGAACACTTTCAGTCAAACACAAATTCTACCAGCGAGTAGGAAAAATATTACTATCTCCTAATTATCCCATGAAGTTGCCTTAATCTTTATATTCAAACCAAAAACTCTTCAAAGAATGAAAATGCGGTAATCCTAGCACTCGGGAAACTGAGGCAGGAGGATCGTTGAAAATTCAAGAACAGCCTGGGCTACAAAATGAGCTCAAGATCAGTCTGAACTGCATAGCGAGACCCTGTCTCAAAAAGACAAACAAACAAACAAACAAAAGAAAACACTGGGGATGCTGCTCAGTGCTCTCTGAATTCAGTCCCCAGTACAGGGCTGAGGTGGGGGACTCGGGGTGCGTCTAAACCAGGTGGGGTGCTGTGCACTGTGATCCCAGCTAGTGGGGAGGCTAAGGCAGGAGGATTGCTTGGCCCGGGAGTTTCAGGCCAGCCCAGGCAACATCGTGAGACCTTGTTTCAAAGAGAAAAAACTTAAAAACTTGAAACAAACTAAGAATATTTAAAACTCCCTTAATCTAATAAAGGAAATCTTGGTTGTTAATCTAATGTGGACATTCTGAATGCTGAAATACTAGGGTTGGTAAGAAGGAAGAAATACATCATTTGTATCATCACTAGGAGGGCCAGGAGGAATAAATGGGGGACACCTGGGACAGAAGAGCTAAACCTGCAGTATTAGGGCAGGCATGGTGACTCACGCCTGTAATTCCAGCCCTAGGGAGACTGAGGCAGGAGGATCACTGTGCGGCCGAGGCCAGCCTGGGCTACAAAGTGAGTTCAAGGCCTGTCTGAACCATATGGCAAAAACCTTGTCTTAAAAAGACCAACCAACTGGGCTGGGGATTTAGCTCAGTGGCATAAGCGCCTGCCTGGCAAGTGCAAGGTCATGAGTTCAATCCCTGTTACCGCAAGACCAAACAACAAAAAACTCCTACTAGGCAGCCAGTGTGATTATTCTTGCCTCTGGAGATGCTGCTTAGGGTGATGCTGGGCACACAGTAGGCTTTCAAAAAAAATCTGTTGAATACATGAGTGGATGATTGAATAGAGAAAAGTGTGTTGAAATAATCTACTCTGTCAGTGCATTTGTCTATTTGTAACCCTGTCTGATTTTGTGTTGCACATTCTGAAACAACACTGACCCTCAAGATTAGAATTTTTATATCTTCCTGGCAAAACTCTTATCACTATGTTGTGGTGTTATTTTGTGTGCTTTTATTTATTTATTTTCCCCCTGAAGTCTTTCCCCCCGCCACTTTTGAATACTAAAATATGTACATCTGCTTTCTTTGGGTTAGTATTTTTCTAGTACATATCTGCTACCCTTTTACTTTTAAATTTAGCTTTAGGAACTAACCTGATAAATCTTTTCCTTTTGTATTGGTCTGAAATTCATATAACATAAAATTAGAGCCCTAAGCTTGGCATGGTGAAGCACACCTGTAATTCCAGTTTTCTTGGCGACTGAGGCAGGAGAATTAAAAGTTCAAGACCAGCTTGGGCAACTCAGCAAGATCTGGTTTCAAAATAAAAAACAAAGGGGTGGAGATGTAGCTTAGTGTGAAGGTCCTGGGTTCAATCCCCAGTACTGCAAACAACAAGCAATCAAAAACAAAAGCAACACAGAGCCATTCAAAGTGAACAGTTCTGTGACATTCGTTTGGTACATTCACAGTGTTGTGCTCCTACCATTTCTACCTCCAAAATTTTTATCACCCCAAAAGGAGACTGTCTTAGTGACCTTTCTCATTACTGAAACAAAATACTTGATGCCCAAAGTTAAGAGAGGAAATTTTTTTTTATTTTATTTAAAGAGAGGGGAAAAATAAAGCAAAAAAAAAGGGTAGAAACAATACAGAATTTCAAAAAAAATGAACAGTAAGAAATCACTAGTTGATACGTTACATATTGTCTTCTTGGATGTAGTTCAAGTTACAAAATCAAAGCATACAAAGTGGACATTCAAACAGTGGGGCTGCAAACAGCTCTGTTCTACTGATCCAACAAAAACTTAGCAACATAATTAGCATTCCTACACCCTTAAATATACATGCAGTTATATCCTTTAGAGCACCTGCTTTTCCTCCTTTTGCTTTTTAAGTCCATTATCTGTTTAGTTAAATCATGTTTCAGGTTGCTCAGTACCTCACTGATCTGTTTTGTTGTTGTTATTTACTTTTTAAAAATTTTTATTTATTATTTTTTATTTTTTTTTTGAAGGTAGTAAAACATAGCAGAACAAGACAGGACATAGCCAACTGAGGCAGTGCAGTGAAATTCACACAGAACCTCACCACAGGCCACGGGGACAACAGCAATAGGCACAATAGTACATCTGGTTTTCTTCACAATAGTCGTTCCTTCAATCAGACAGAGCAATATCGAAGGAAATACCGAAATTACAAGAACAGAATATTGAGTAGAGCAATACCATTGATCAAAACAAAACAAAACAAAACAGAGATAAAAATATTTTCCCTCAAAGAGATGGCAGAAGAAAATCCCCCTTATTTGCTATATCGCATATAATCAAACTCGCAAGACATGCTCAGATGTCCGGCTCTCACTTGCTAGTGGGGGCAATGGATGTTTAGGCTCACAGCCGCCCACCAGAGGGGTGAACTGGCTGCCAGTTTTCCTGGAGCCCCAAGGTCCAACATGGCGTGTCACGGGTCTCAGGAAACACTGGTATGGTTCTTGCTCTGGGGCGGCCACGGCTTGCCAAGCCACAGCCACTTACCAGAGCGGCATGCTGGCGGCTGCCTCAGGAATATTTATTTAGCTCACAGTTTGTAGAGGTTTCAGTCCATAATCAACTGGCTCCAAGGCAGGCTGGCATGGTAGGCATCACAGAGGAGAAATAGTCCATGGCAGGCAGAAGGTAGCAAAGCAACAAGGGGCGACCACAGATCTTTCTGCTCCTTATATCTCATCCAGGTTACTCAGGGCAGGTGGCACTCACACCCTTAATCCTAGTGCCCTTGATCCTGGCATGCACTGTGAATCAATCCCAGCATCACACACTCGGATCTAACTGCCTCGGGAAAAGCCCCAGCTATGGCTGCATGAAGCTTTGGGGGACATCTAGACACAGCCACAACAGAGGCACCAATATCCATTTAGTGACTTGTATTCTGCCCTCTCACCACCCCCTAACAACCCCCAATCTGTTTTCTGTCTCGACCAGGTTGGGATATTTCATATAAATGTATTCATACAGTATATCGCTTTTGTATCAGGTTTCTTTTATGAAGGTTTGTCCATGTTGCAGCATGTATCCATTCTGCATTTCATTTTTCATACGGCTGAATAATATTCTACTACATGTGTACACAGTTCACCTGCCAATGGGCACCTGAGAAGTTTACACTTTTTTAGTTATTGTGAGGAGTGCACATGTATTTATTTGAACACCTGTTTTCTATTGGGGGTTATATACCGTACTTTAGAATGGAACTGCTGGGTCATTGTATGTTTAATTTTTTGAGGAAATGATACTTTGTATTTTTTCTGTTTCTTATTAGAGCCATGTCAGTGTCTGGGAAGTATTATTTTCTTGTGGTTTTGATTTGCATTTTCTTTAGGGACTGAGAAGGATAAGCATCTTTTAATGCACTAGTTGGCCATTTATATATCTTTTTTGGAGAATTATTCGGGGTCTTTGTCCATTATTAAATCTGTCTTTTGTTGAGTTGTAAGAATTCTTTATGTATTTTTACCAGATACATAATTTACAAATATTTTATTTTATTCCAAAGTTTGTCTTTTCCTTCCCCCTTTCCCTCCCTCTCTTCCTTCCTTCCTCCTTTTATTTTTAATTTTTTCCTTTTGGTACTAGACGTTGAACCCAGGTTCTCACACTGAGCTACATCCCCAGCTCTTTTTATTTTTCATTTTGAGACAGGGTCTTGCTAAATCACTAAGTTTCCCAGGCTGGGCTCTAACTTGTAATCCTCTTGCCTCAATTTGCCAAGTAGCTGGGATTATATAGGCAGGTTTTCTTGATAATATTCTTTGATATACAAAAGTTTTTAATTTTATGGGGATCTTTTTTTTATTTTGTTGCTTTTGGGGCTGGGGATTTAGCTCAGCGGCATAAGTGCCTGCCTTGCAGGCATGTGGTTGTGAGTTTGATCCAATAAAAAAATGAAACAGATTTATTCTGTTACTTTCTTGTTTCATATTGGGGAATCCTCTGTCCAATTCAGAGTCATGAAGATTTATCTCTCTTTTCTTCTAAGAGATTTATGGCTTTAACTTTTGTCCAAGTTGTTAATCCATTTTGTTAATTTTTTTATACAGCTTGAGACAGGAGTCCTACTGTATTTCTTTGTAGCTGTCCATTGGTCCCACCACCATTTGTTGAACAGACTGTTCTTTCCCTCATTGAATAGCCTTGATATCTGTCTTGGTTACTTTTCTCTCATTTCTGAAACAAAATACCTGATGTCCAAAATGAAGACAGTAAAGGTTTATTTAGCTCACAATTTGTGGAGGTTTCAATCCATAATCAGCTGACTCCAAGGCAGGGTGGCATAACAGAAGTGCAACAGTTTTTGGTGATGTTAGACAGCAAAAGCAACAAGAGCAAAATGGGAGGAGTGTGGAGAGAAGACTCTTTCTCTCCCCTGTATTTTATGTAGGCCATGCACTCTAGGGTGAGTACAGCACTCACACCCATAATTCCAGCATTGGACTATGAATCAGTCACAAATTCTAGAAGCCTGCCCCCATGACTGTATGAGGCTTTGGGGTGATATCCAGTCACAAACCATAGCAGTATCTTTGCTGGATACTAATTAATTATAGATATATTAGTTTGTTATTGGACTCTCAATTCTATTTTATTGGTCTATGTGCCTATGGTTAGTTTAGTGCCACACTATTTTGATTATTAGAGTTGTAGTATTGAAATTGGGATATGTGAGTTCATCAAATTTGTTCTTCCATATTGCTTGGACTATTTGAAGTGTCCTGCAATTTTGTACAATTTCAAAATAAGATTTTCTATGTCTGAAGAACAGGTCATTGAAATTTTGATAGATATCACATTGACTCCATTGATTACTTTGGGTAATACTGCCATGATAACAGTATTAAATATTCCAACTCATGAATATGGATTTCTTCTATTTCTTTAGTTTTTCTTTAATTTCCTTCAGTAATGTTTTATACTTAGCACTGTACAAATCTCCCATCTCCTTGGTTAAATTTATTCCTAGAAACTTTATGTTTTGGATGCTACAGTTATGGAATTACTTTTTAAATTTTCTTTTCAGATTGTTTGTGCCTGGTATATAGAAACACAACTAGTTTTAATATATTAATCTTATATCTTGCAACTTTGCTGAATATATTTATTAGTGCAAGTAATTTTTTGTGAATTCTGAGATTTTATATATTTGGGGTGATGTATTTATTCTGTAGAGGAGTTATTTTTCACTTCTTTCTTTCCAGCTTGCATTTTTTTTATTTGTTCTTCTTGGCCAACTGCTCTAGTAAGAACTTCCACACAATGTTGAGTTTCAGTAGAAAAAAAGAACATGCTTACTTTTTTCTTCATCTTAGGGGAAAAGCTTTTGGCCTTTTACCATTGAGAATGATGTCAACTGTGGGTTTGTCACAAATGCTTTTTATGAGGAAGTTCCATTCTATTCCTGGTTTTCTGAGGTTTTTTTAAGTTAGGAAAGGTTTAAGATTGTATCTGTTTTTTTTTCTGTGTTAATTGAGATCATGTGATACACCCCCCCTCAATTCATATATTATATTACATTTTAAAATTTTCTTATGTTGAACCACTCTTGCATTCCTGGTATAAGTCCCAATTTGTCATGGTGTATAATCTCTCTAATATGCTGTAGATTCCATTTGTTAGTATTTTGCTGAGGTCTTTGTATTAATATTCATAAGGGATATTTATCTGATGTTTTCTTTTTTTGTGGTTTCTCTGGCTTTAGTACCACAGTACTAAAGTTTTGTAGGATGAGGTAGAAAACATTCCCTCCTGGTTTTGTAAGTTAGAAAACATTAGTATTGATTCTTCTTTAAATGTTTGTTAGAATTCATGAGTAATCAAGCAGTTAATCATTCTGGACCTTTAAAATTTTATTTATTAGTTGAGCTTTTATTACTGATACAATCTCTTTGCTTTTTATCCTTATGCTTGAGTTTTCTATTCTTTTTTCAAGCAATTTTGGCGATTTTTATATTTCTAGGAATTTGTCAGTTTTTAAAAACCTTTCATTTTTATTAGTACATGTTTGCAGTACACAATGATTACCTTTATTGTGGGAATTTGGTACATGTGGGAACCAGCCCATTTCATCTAGCAATTTAATTTGTTGGTATACAACTATTTTTATTATTCCCTTGTGTCTTTTTATTTTTGCCTTGTCAGCAGTAGTGTCCTTTCTTTCATTTGTGATTTCCATTATTTGCACTTTCTGTATTTTCATATAACTAAAGATAGATCACTTTTATTGATCTTTTTTTTCCCAAAAAAACCCCTAGCTTTTAATTTTGTTTGTTCTATTATTTATCTAGTATCTATTGACCTATATACTTATATTCTATCTTTATTCTTTTCTTCTACGTACTAACCACAGGTTTATTTTGTTTTTCTGATTCCAATTCCTTAATAAATACATTGCTATTAATTTGAGGTCTTTTTAAAAATATTTTACAGCTATCAATTTCCCTTTGAGCACAGCTTTTGCTGCATGCTGTTAAATGCTTGTGTTCCAAGAGCAAAGCTTAATCAACCCTTATTTACTATGATTGTGTATGTATATTGTTATGGCTTATATCTGGATATCCCCCCAAAGCCTTTTTCAGAGGTGGCTGGATCTAGAGTGTATGATGCTGAGATGAAGGGTGTGTGGTTCCAAATCAGTCCACTGATTTGTCTGGCATCTGTTCTAAATCCAGGAGCCTAGCTACAATATAAGAGGAGCAGAAAGAAGCTTCTAAGGTCACTTGACTTGCTGTTGTTTTCCTCACTCGCCCACTTGCCGTGGACAGTTTCTCCTCTGCGATGTTTTTCTGCTATGCCACCCTGCATTGGAGCCAGCTGATTATGGACTGAAACCTCTAAAAACTGTGAACCAAGATAAACTGTTCCCCCTTTAATTCTGGGTGTTGGGTATTTTGTCTCAGCAACAAGAAAAATAACTAAGACACATACATATGGGTTTATGACTACATCTTATTTTTTATTTCTAAAATTTGCTCTTTTTGGATTCTTTCAAATACAAAATTTTCCTCTCATCTTTGTTTCTCCACTTCACTGGTTTAAAAGTTATACATTTCATTGTGTGTTTTTGTTTGTTTGTTTGTTTTGAGACTGTGCAATTTAGGCTGGCCTTGAATTCACTATGTAGCCCAGGCTGGTCTTGAACTCATGGTGATCTTCCTACCTCAGCCTCTGAAGTGCTGTAGTGAACATTTGAGAAAGGTCTCTCTGATTTCCTGGACACATAATCAATAACACAAAAAGTAATAGTGTTACTGTATACCGACAATGTACCCACCAAGAAAGGAAAAATTGGAAAAATAATTCCATTCACCATAATTTAAAAGATTAAATGCCCAGGAATCAACCTAACCAATGAGGTGACAAACCACTATAATGAAAATTACCAAACAAAAAATTGAAAAAGACATTAGAAAATGGAGAGACATCCTTTCTTAGGTCAGAAGAATTACTATGGTGAAATTGACCATATTACCAAAGTGACTACAGATTTAATACAATCCCTGTCAAAATACCAACAACTTTCTTTCCAGAATTAGGAAAAGCAATCCTAAAACTCATATAAGCAGGGAGTGGCACATGCCTGTAATCCCAGTACTCAGGAGGCTGAGGCAGGAGGATTGCAAGTTTAAGTCCAGCTGGGCAACTAAGCAAGACTGTCTCAAAAATTTTAAAAAAAAATTGAAAAATTCTGGAGATATAGCACAGTTCAAAGGCCCTGAGTTCAATCCCTAGTAGTGAAAAAAATCCAAAATAGATTCAGAATAATCAAAGCAATTCTGAGCAAAAGGAACAATCCTCAAATTACCCCGCAAAGCCCTAGTAACAAAAGCAGTATGGCATTGGCACAGATCAGACATGCAGACCAATGGAATAAAGCAGAAGGCACAGAAGCAAAGTCATGCATCTAGAGCCATCTGGTTTTTGACAAAGGCACCAAAAATATGTTAGCAAAAAAAAATAACACAAAAAACAGCCTCTTTAACATGTGATGCTGGGAAAACGAGACATCCACTTGAAGATGGAAACTAGATCTCTATCTCTCCCCTTGTACTAAAATCAAATCAAAGACCTCAGTATAAAAACAGTAACTTTGAAGCTGCTGAGAGATAACACAGGGAAAACACTTGAAGCTGTGGCTAGAGGCAAGGACATGCTGAACAGAAGGGCAACAGCACCGGAAATGCTATCAGGAATCAACAGGTGGGATTACCTCGAATGGAAAAGCTTCTGCACAGCAAGGAAACAACTAACAGAGTGACAAGACAGCCTGCAGAGAACATTTTTGCTAGCTATTCTTCTGATAGCAGACTAATACCTAGAATATATTTTAAAACCTCAAAAAACCAAAAACAACAAAAACAAAACAGATAACTCGATCAGTAAATGGGCCAACTAGCTGCCTAGGTACTTCTCAAAAGAAAAGTGCAAATGGCCAATGAGATAATTTGTTAGTACCAACTCGAGAAAATGTAGAAAACATGACCAGTCCATGGCCATTAAGTGCATTGAATGGGTGGGGTCTGGTCAGGAAATAAAAACCACAGCAGTCATTTGAGCAGAGAGAATTTGATAGCAGGAACTGATCCTTATGTGTCAGAGCATTAGTCAGGTGACTGAAGAGGGGAAGGATAGCCCTGAGATCTGAAGGTGGTGCCTTCTGAATGTGGCTCCCACTGCTAGCACTGGGGGTGCAAAGAGAAGTTAGATTTACTGCAACAGAGGAGGAGTCCCCCACCCCAAGAGGAGACACTGGCAGGCTAGAGGGGTGACCTCAGTCTGGAGGACAGCGAGGAACGCGGCTGGAACCTTGATCCTGGGGAGGAAGTGCAGCCTGGCCAGTGAGCTGGTCACGGAGAGGCCAGTTTTGCACGTGATGGGGGTGGGGGTGGGCAGACCACAAACTGGCACCAGCTTGTCACCTCCAGTGACTTGCTCCGGCAGGTGACCTGCTGCTGCAGGGCTGGAAAGGTTTGGTGCCTCCCGTAGAAAACGCAGGTGCAGGAATCAGACGTGAAGCAGATGAAGAGCAGCCGGCCCCTCCTTCCTCCCCGTTTATCATTTCCCTAACGACCTCTGATGACCCTGGTCTCTATGGTACCCGCAGGAAGGACTGAAGTCAGATTCGGTTCCAGGCCCCGGGGTCACAAAGCAGAGGGCAGAAGAAGGTGTGAGTTGGGGCTGGAGAGACAGCAGCTTAGTAAGAGATGGAGTCTGCTTTAGAGACTTCTCAGCCTTTCGGCACACACATCTGACTCAGGAGAAAGTAGCTGTGGGAGGGTCCTTCACGGCGCATGTGCAACTGCACTTCCGGCAAATGAAGGGGTTCACAAAACCAGGAGATGCAGATCCTAGCTGGCGGCGTCATCGGGGGTCAATGTTAATAACTGCTCAGACCCATCACGGTGCATCCGAATGTTCTGTTACCTAAATACTAAAATGGAAAGCTAGGGGCCCGGGATTTAGCTCAGTGGCACAAGTGCTTGCCTGGTAAGCACAAGGTCATGAGTTCGATCCCCAGTACTACTACTACTAATAATAATAATAAAAGAAAGCTAACTTCCAACAAAACCTGCCTAGGCTCATAACAGGAAAGGAGAGAGAAGAAACAAACACACACACACACACACATACACACAGAGCAAAGCAAGGAAGGAAGAATTGAGGACTGTTTCTCAATTTTTAAATTCAGACATAATGGGTACACACTTTATTGGGGGGGTACACACTTTATGAGGTACATCACGATAATTCAGTACATCTATACAAGGTGCAGTGATCAAGTCAAGACCATAAGTCCCTGCGTCTCCTCAAACCTTAGTCATCTTTGTGGTGGGAGTTTTGCGTGCTTCTAGCCACTCAGAGGGACTCACAGAGCACTCTAACCTTTTGTTACCCTCCTGAGCTAAAGAAGCAGCACTAACTTTCCAGCCTAGCTGTGTCCCGAGGTCCTTATTGAATTTCCGTCCGCCCTCTGCGCCGGCATTTCCGTCTCTATAACTGGTCATGTGGCTGCAGCCACATTATTAATTCCTCTTTCCACTTCTCATTCTCCACATCTTTTGCTCTCAACTGCTTAGGGCTCTTTAGCTGAAGTGGTGACCTGAATCTTATTCCTCAGTTCTCTGAATGCTTAGCAGCCCTGGCATTTTTGATGGCTGTGGTTTTCCATTCATTTTTAGGACTAGACGTGGAGGTACCACAGGGCTCCACTGTGTAGCAAAACCCTGTTTCTCTTTCTAACAAGACCATCCTCTGTTTTCCCCTCTTGGTTCAGAAGCCTGAAGACCCTATGGGCTAGTGCATCCCCAACCTCCCATTTGTGGAGCTGAGGTTGTGACCCCTGAGGGAGGCATTCCTGCCTTAGAAACCATGAACTCCAACCCAACAGAGGTCAGAGCCACAGTGCCGGGAAGCAGATGTCCTGAACACCGGCTGGTAGGCTCCACAGGCAAGGAGCCACCCTTACTTCTATGACCTGTTACCTGGACTGTCATATTCTAGTGGCAGGAGAGAAATCACTGTGTATTAGTTTGTGACCCAAATCACAAACCTCATGCTGCACAGTGGGAATCCATCCTTTCCAGTTCTTCCTGCCTGCAATCCTGGAAGGCGTTCTCCATAGAAGTCATGTGTCTTAGCAGGGCTCTGGAATGTTCGGGTGGGGTTTGGGAACAAAGATAGGGAGGTGAGACCCGAGGCTATGACATAGAAAGGACTGCAGGGAGAAAGGAGGGTGGCCCAGACGCTTTGATGTCGGTGACCTTGAGTGAAGGGGAAGGAGGGAGAAGAAATGTCCCTTGAGAAGTTTTACTAGAAGTAGGCCAGAGGACTGTGCGCTGCTCCAAAAATCAAAGCTCAGGGAGGAAGTGTCAGCACTTCCGGGTGCTACAGACAGGCTGGCAGGCAAGGTCAACCCTACTTTGGCTCTGACTCTAGACTCACCTCGCTAGGGCGTTTCTTCTCCCGTGAACTCCTGCTCCTGAACGTCGAGGCTGGCTGTAGGAGGCTCGAAGCATAAAGGCACTGTGTGCCGTGGGTTCCGTTTCTCTCTGCTCTCTTCAGAAACCCACAGTTGGATCTCTCCTTTCTCCACTTATGGGACAAAATAGAATGTGTTCCTGGGTACTTTCTCTAAGGTATCTTCCAGCCATGACTGGGCGTGGGTGAGTGGAAGGATTGTAGGGGTTCACAGTGTGAACTCTGATGAAAACCCAGTTACTCCAGCAATGGGCGCCAATCCAAAGAGAGGCAGGAGCCTCTGGCCTCGGAATGGCCCTTGCTCGGGACAGTAGTCCTCGGACTAGTAGGAATTTCCACCTGCCTGGTCCATATGGGGGGGGGGGGGGGGTCCCAGGTGCTGTCCGCGGTCCTGAACCACGGCTCTGCTTCTCTGCAGCACCATCAATCTATGTTCTACTGGGGGCAGTGGGGACTCCTCTCTCACCCTTCCCAGGCATTAGAAAATCAAGTGAGCAAGGGAGTGCAAAACAGAGAGGAGAGGAAAAGGCAGGGTGAGTCTTTTGAGGAATCTGCTGCTAAGACATCTCCAGAGAGAAGCAAATGGGACTTTGCTTTGGGTCACATCTTCAAAGTTTTACAGTTGCCAATGCCTCTGAGAGTTGGGAAGTGCGTGACCCCACCCTACCATTTCCATCTGGGAAGTTTGTGGAAGGAGACTGAGGCCCAGGACTGGGAATTCCTGCACTTCATGGTCGGCGTTGAGTTCTCCTGGCTGGTGTACATGGTAGGGGGTCAAGGGTGCTATCAGAACTGATGAGATGTTGAGTGTAGGTTTTGTTTTCACCTCTGTGTAAGGAGGGCCAAAGGGTTAACCAATGCGATCCAGCTACATTTCAGACATTTGCTGTTAGGTTTTTTAAATTTAACTCTCATGGGAGATTAATCATAAATTTTCCAATCAGGAATCAGGTTTCTAGACAAGAGTCTCCTAAGTAGGACTCCACGGCTCCTGTGTGGTGATTCTGAGGCTCCAGTCCAGGCCTTTGCTGATCCCAAAGGCCATGGTTTTTGTCCTCATCTCACTGCATCACTGGGGCACTTCCTTCTGTGCAGTGAGAGAAGCACAAATCCCACAAGGGGAAAATGGATCTAGAGTCCAGACACCTTGGTTAGCATCTGGAGGTCACTACAAGGGTTAGAAAGTGGATTTTGTGTCAGTCACAATTGCTGGTCAGGGTGTGGAGCCAGAGGCTTAGATCTAAGGCTGGGGAGGTGGAAGAAGGTGGGATCAAACCTCAGCAGGACCCATGGTCCTTCTCTGTCACGAGGCCTCATTCACGGTCAAGGTTCTGGTAGCAAAAGTAATGAATGATTTCTAGCAACAGGCAAAATCATTAGGGAAACCAATAAAGACACACCCAATCTGGCAGGAAAGAGCTCAGGTACCACGCCAGGAGCTACAGGCAGGTGTTTCCTTCGGCTCCTGGGTGACTAGGCTTGGCAGCCACCCAGACTTCAATTAGGACCCAAAGGTGCAGCCAGCTCCATGGCCAGGTCAGACCAGCTGTCTTCTTATGTCAACAGAGCATGGAGCTCTTCCTGATCCTACCTGGCCTGCCTGGGTGCCATCTTCTCCCACTGTTCAACCCATATGAACTGTCCTTGCGGGGTACATTTAGTGGATGTCTTCCAAAGAATTTGTAAGCAGGCTTTAAAGTATGTGGTGATCCAGGGTCCCTTCTCTCCCATCTCCCTTCTGGCTTCCACGTTGATTGGATCAGAAGTTGATGCTCAACGCAAGCTATACTGACAACCATGTCACGGGCATTTGGGACACTCATAGATTAACAATTTGTAGTTTGTTTTTTAAAAAAAGAGTTCCATCAACAGTTTTTTTGGTCTCTTTTTGAGACAGAATTTCATTATGCAGTTCAAATTGGCCTTGAATTCACTTTGTATCCTAGGCTGGCTTCAAACTCACGGTGATCCTCCTGCCTCAGCCTGCTGGGTGCTGGGATTACAGACATGAGCCACCAGACCTAGCCCACTGATAACTTTAAGTTAAAAGATGAAACATTTTAAACATTGATAGTTGTTTCATATCAGTTAGAAAACTTACTCCCTTTCCCCTCCCTCTCTTTCTTTCTTTCTTTCTTTCTTTCTTTCTTTCTTTCTTTCTTTCTTCCTTCCTTCCTTCCTTCCTTCCTTCCTTCCCTCCCTCCTTCCTTCCTATGACAGGGATGGAGCAATTAGGAGGTTCCATCCTCAGATAGGCTGTGATTGGTTACAAATGGACACATGACCTAAGACAGCCCAATCAGTGTGAAGCTCAGGGCTTTTCCTAGGAATTCTGGGACTCAGCTCCTCTCCTTTGGTCTGGATGGTGGGAAAGGCTGTGCTATGCTGCGCTGTTTGATGCTGCTGTTAGCGTTTTTCTACCACAAGAGAAGCTGGTTTGAAAAGCAGCCAACACAAGGAGGAAGACAGAGCCAAGGCACCTGCAAGGAGCCAGAGCCAGAGCTCTGACATCATAAATGCCCTAATTAGTTCCATTTACTGTGTAATCCATTTGGAACTGGGTTTCTATCAGCGCTGGCTGAATATACATTGACCTGCTTGCTACCTGGTTTTTTCCTCACAGCATACAGAGATGCTCATTAAGCCAGCATTAGACATTGCTCTTATTATTATTTCCTTTAACCCTAAATCAAGGTTCCAGTGCATTTTGATGATCCTTTTACTTCTTTTCTGTGAATCCAGCCACATGGGGAACAACCTCCTTTATCCACAGAGCAAAGTGCTGCCTCATGAAGTCATGGCAGTTTCGACTCTGGCTCAGATCCAAGGCACCATTTCTAGACCATGACTCACAAAGTAAATAATCTATTAAGTGAAAAGCCTCTTATCGCTCTTTGGCAGAAAAAGCAAGACAATAGGACAGGCAGAATTTTCCTTCTTGTTTGAAGGTCACATGCACCAAGGGCTGCTTTCTGCTCGGCACATGAGTAGTTTTGCCTTGCTCGAAAGCAAAGACTTCGCGTGAGTGTGCGCGCACTGGTAATTGTTTTTCTGCTTTGTGTGCTCTTGATAATGCGCAGTGTCCAGCAACGTAATCTGATAAGGACGCTTTGTCCGTATCTCCTTGGCTCCCTTTCCAAGCACGGTCTTTATCATCATCTTTGCAGCTCGTTCAGCAGCATCTTGGCAACGATCAGACAGACTTTCATGCACATTTGCTAAGAGGAAAACAAGTTATGTAGCTTTCGTCACCTCTGCCCTTTTCGTTACAAGCGTAATCAATCTTACATTAGGAAGCCTTATTTTGTGCATGCGCTGAGAAAACCAGGTTGGCTGCTTCTTTGAAGGTAATAGAAAATGTTTTTATGGCTTCAGACTGTTGATCAAGGTTTTAATTTTAACAGCAACATATTGACCAGGGGCAAATAGATTGCTGGTCCAATAAATTAAAATTTTAACATTGCTCATTGAACTTACAATTTTTATGGCTACATGTGTAAAATCATTACCCAAGGATTTGTTTGTCTTAGAATATCCAGGTTTGCATTTGATGGTTATACTGGAGGACTATTTATTCTTTAAGTTTACAGGGCTCTTCTGAAGATTTATGTGGCCATTTTCATCTTTACATTTAGTAGAACCTCTTTGGAGCCATTGGTTCATTTTTGTGAATTAGAGCCATGATGCGATGTAATAATAGCCACAAAAAGGCCAGGTGTGGTGGCACATGCCTATAATCCCAGCACTTGGGAGGCAGAAGCAGGAGGATTGCTGTGAGTTCATGGCCAGCCTGAACCACAAGACCTCGCCTCAAAAAGAAAGAAAAATTAATAATAATCACCACAAAGTTTCAAATAGAAAATATAAACAATAGCTTGCATATGAGAAACACTGTGTCTGTCTGATTCTTGTTCCTTTCTCTTCTAACTGGCAGCTCTTCTGATTTGATTTTATTCATGGTTCTGAGACTTTGCCATGGTATTTTGGAGAGCTTCTATGGGTGGGTAGGGGGAGAGGTAGAAGCAGATGTAAAAGCAGGCAAGTCTTTGGAAAATATAACAGGATTCCAGACCATGAATACTCTAAAGTCTCTTGCCCTCAACTCTCAACCCTCTAGCAGCTTTCTGCCTTTTCGCTGGCCAGGAGGTGGCTGGTAGACAGGGCACACACCAGGCAGCTATGGCCTCTGTGCTTATGTCTACATCTGTGCTGAGTTGGGACCCAGATGCCAACTCCTGTGTCTCTTTAAGTGGAGCTGGGATAGAAATATAACCTGGACATAACCATAAATATGGCTGCTTTCCAGTAATTGCCTCTCTTTTACTGTAGCTTGTTTCATAGCTCAAACCTTCACAAAGACGTTGACTGAGCTTGCTGGCAGAAGGATGTGCTGGCGCTTGAGGTTGTTTGCCATCATTCTGGTTCACCCTCTTTGGGCACATACATGATGGAACCTCATCTTCCTACATCTGTGCACAGAGGTGTGAACATGTGACTTGCTTTGGTCAATGAGATGTGAACAAAGTGACGTCACTTCCTGGCAGAAGCTTTAAGATGCTGTACCCCTGCACAATGCTGAACAATGCCCACCGTCCCAGGCGGAGGCTCCGAATGGAGTCACATCCCATAGTGAGGCTAAGGGACAGACCCCCCCCCCACCATCCAGGGATGTTAAACATAAGTAAAAAAAAATTTTTTTTGCACCCCTGAGATCTTGGCGGTTCTTTGTTTTTGCAGTGTAATTTATTCTCTTCTGACCCAAATATCTGGATATGCAAATCAGAAAAGAACCCTGCCTATCTGCTAGATTCCCTTCCTGAAAGCCTGCACCATGGGCACCCAGCAGCGTCCCACCTTCCTCTCCTGCTCTTCTTCTCCCCAAAGTCCTCTTTCCCAGGCATTCATGTACTGAATTCTCAAGCTTTTATTCCTCCAAGTGCCAGACTTTTGTTTTCTCTTTGCTAATAACACATCCAAACTTGGGAATAGTCTTCGTATGCTGTAGATTTCTAAGAAGCAAAAATACTCCCAACTGCATTCTTTCAAAGCTAAAGCCGGCCGTGGGTCTAAGGTCTGCAGCGGTAATTAGAATGCAAAGATTGATTTACTGTTTAGAGGCTTCCAGTGTCACTCTATCTGGTGTTGGGAGCTGCAGGGGAGTGAGTGGGGACTCAGGCTGGTGGAAGAGAACCTGGGAAGTGAGGCAGAGCTCTTCCTGAGCACCCCCCGCAGGCAGCAGCAGCTGCTGCAGCAGGTGTAACAAGAACCTAAGTCAGTTGAGTTTGGTGGGAACAGACAGGGGGATCAACTCGGAGAGCCAGGCCTGCAATTGCCCAGCTGGAGCGGCTGGAGCTGAGGCAGCCATTCTCACCCCCCAGCTGTGAGAGGGACACTTGGGGAGCAGCTGAGACAGGGAAAGTGAGGGGACTCCTGGGCAGGGTGGAGCAGGGCCAAGCTGGAAAGGGGGAGCGTGTACGTTCATGTGTCCTGTCCACAGCCCAGCTGTCCTAGGGCAGTGGAGTAGGTAGTCAGGAGATCAAAGAAAGGGTTACTAGAAGGGAAGGTCTTACTAGCAGGGAAGTGTCCTTGAGAAGCGGGTGAAGGTCCAACTACTGGGAAAGTCCAGTGGCAACAGATTGGACAAGTAGCACCTCTGTCCCTTATGGTGCTTTTCTAAAAAGTCCAGTGGTGCCAGTTTGTGCTCTCTGTGGTGCTCTGTTCTGCCGCAGGTCACTGCAGGAAGAGGGACTTGAAACCACATAACCAATGGCATTATTATCTTTCCTGATCCACCGCATGGCCAGCATTCCAAGGACAGCTGACTTAGCACAAGGGAGGCAGGCGGGCAGGTTCTCTGCAGCAAGAGTTTTCCGAGGGTAAATACTGCTGATCCACTCTATCTGGCCCAAGGTGCATTTCCAGGATCCCCTTGACTTGGCAAGAGTCTTGGGAACATAAAAGGGCATCTCAGAGACACAATGCAGGGCGCTCTGCTTTTGTTCAGGGAAGACACATCTTGTTTCTACAGTCCTTGGACTATTCAGGAAGATTCTGTGACCACGGGAGGAAGAGACCATGACTCCCCATGGAACGCGCCAAGTTCTCCAGGGTCACATACCTGTGCCGCAGTGTCAGGAAAATACCGGCTGGCTTTTTCCCTAGCAATGCAAAGCCACGACTACCTGCGTGGCCAGGCAGCCCTGTGGCCACCGTCCAAGAGAGCTGGTTCACTGTGTTTGCTCTTCTGGGTTTACAAGCACTTTGCAGTTTTTCCATATTTTTTTAAAAAAAATTTTTGGTACCAGGGATCAAACTCAGGATCGCGCGCTTCCAAGGCAGGCACTTGTGCTTCTGAGCTAAATCCTGGCCTTTTCCAGATGTTTTGAAATCTTTTTTTTTTTTAAACAGTAGAAGCCAAAAGTCATTTGTTACATGCCTTGCTGGGAACTGCTTCCCTTTATGCTTTTGGTTGCAATTTTTTATAGCATTCATTTTTTTGTCTATTGGACATCAGCCTACCGTATTTTTATCAATAGTGATGCTTCTACAATTCAGATTCACTTATTTGTGTGCTGTTTTCCCCAACAGATTTTTTTTTTTTTGTACTGGGAATTGAATTCATGACCTTGAGCTTGCCAGGCAGGTGTTTATACCACCGAGCTAAATCCCGGGCCTAAGCTTCAGATTTTTTAGTTAAACACTTTATTATTTTTAGAGCAGTTTTATGTTCACAGAACAATTGAGAGGAAGGTAGAGATTTCCCATATAATGCCTATCCCTACATGTGCATGTATTTGTTGTAACTGAGGACCCTCCATGGATACTTCATCAGAACCCCAGGTCTATGGTTTACATCAGAGGGTGGCCGGGCGTGTCGGTGCACACCCGTAATCCCAGCACTCGGGGAGCTGAGCAGGTGGATCCTCGTGAGTTCAAGGCCAGTCTGAACTCCATAGCAAACCCCTGTCTTAAAAAAAAACGTTAAGTTCATTCTTCCTATGGTTTACCTTGTGGGTCTGGGCAATCGTGAATGAAATGCACACACCTGTATAGTATCACAGAGAGGGTTTGCACTTCTGAAAACCCTGTGCACTACACAGTCACACCTCTCAATCCCTGGCAGCCGGGGTCTCCATAGCTTACTGATTTATTGACCCTCTTTATGTATTTAGGCAGGAAGCCCTTTGTCAGATACGTGTGGTCAGACCTTATTTCCAGGCTGGGATACTCTTTCCTCTTTTCCTTTGCAGTGTGAAGGCTGAGCATGTTAACTCTGTGAACACATCTCAGCTTCCCATGTGTTATGTGTTTTGTTTTGTTTTTTCTCACTGTGTAGTTTAGGCTGGTCTTGAACTCTCCTCGATCCTCCTGCCTCGGTCTCTCAACTGCTGGGATTACAGGCACGTACCGCCATGCCCAGCTTCATAGATTGAATTTAAACCCCAGATCTCAATATTTATGGTTTCTGCCCTCATCCTTATAGGAATGTGTGTCCCAGGAAGCTCGGTCCTGGCTATCCTTGGTTACTATCAGGTCCCCCATTTCAAGCCTGCTTCAAAAGCATCTTGGTACGGAGTACTAGGGTTTTGTCTTTGATTCCCCCTTAATCCTCACAATTATGGGCTTTGACTGTGATTCTCGAGGGCAGAAAAAGAGATTAAAACATGTGGGAGCTTTGATCCACCCTTCATATTTGTCTTTCTTGAGGGAAGGAGTGGGGGTCAGAGAGACCTGAACCTCGGCCCCTCCTCTTCCCGGCTGTGTGTTTGCACAAGTGACCTCACCTTTCCGAGCCTCCAGCCTCTTTAACTCACCTTTGGCACAGGGACAGTGACATCGGCTGTTCCTGCCTTTCCTGCTGTGTAAGTTGAAAGGTGCCCACATGTGAAGGACCATTTTCACTGAGTGATCTGTGTTCTGTGTACAAAAAGGAAGAGAGAAGCCCAGGCCTCTGTATCTCAGAAGCCTACAGGTCAGATATAGTCTATCCTGCAGCACTCAGAAGGGTGGGAGCCCCACATTTCTCTCCTGATAACTCCTGCAGGGAAATGTGTGGACCCCCAAAATCTAGAAAGGTTATTAGCAGAATAACAGTAGGGAAGATGAGAAGTTACTGTTCTAGAGGGAAAAAAACAACTTTCATCCAGGCATGGTGGTGCACACCTGTAATCCCAGCACTGGGAAGGCCGAGGCAGGAGGATTTCTGCGAGTTCAAGGCCAGCCTGAGCTATAAAGTGAGCTCAAGGCCAGCTTGAACTGCATGGCGAGACCCTGTCTTAAAAAGATAGAAAACAAAACAAAACCTTTCTGGGTATTTTATGCCAGGTGCCCATGGTCTTGCACAACTTAGGGGGCGCTGTTCATGCCACAGAGTTGAGCTCCAGGAGGGGCTCTGACGGGGTGTAAATTTATTACCAAGCTGCTCAGCCTGAGCCCAACACCAGGCCACCAAAACACTGCCACGGTGGCTCCTTAGGAGTGAGGTTGGACGGACCCTAGGACCCAGTTTCCAGGCCTGGAATTCTCTTATGCCTCAGGTTCTGGGAGGCAGCCTCTGTGGGCTGTGGGGCCGCTGAACACTGGGGTTACACCAAAATCTGCTAGCTCAGAGGAGTAGGAGGGCAGGGGAAGCCTTGCTTCTAGAATTTCCATTGACCCCGAAGCTGTAGCCTAAATTAGACTCTTTTTCAGTCCTGGAGACTGAACCAAGACCTTCACATTGAGCTATGTGTTTTTTATTTTGATACAAGGTTCTGTGAAGTCGCCAGGGCTAGGCTCAAACCTGCCACCCTCCTGCCCTCAGCCTTCCAGAGTGCTGTGATTACAGATGTGCACTGCCACACCTGGCTGCTAGGCTGCTGCTTTTCAGAGTTTCTTAGGTACAGGCTTTATTAGGGAGCAGAAGGGGTTCTTGAGGGCACTTTCCTACCCTGCCCCAAACCAGGTAGTTCCCTGGGCTGAAAGGCAGGGAGGGGCTGACTGTCTTGGGAGGCCTCAGTGCAGTGGGTGTTACCGGCCTTGGCCTCCCCCTGGGCAGGGGAAGTGACAACTGCTGGTCACCCTCTCCTTGCTAGAGCAGGCCTGCATCGAGCAGGGGGAAAGGGTAAACGGTGCTAGTGCTACGCTGGAGGGGACTCGGGCTGTTTCCAAGATGGAAGAGACAAAGCAGGCACTGTAGAGAGAAAGGAGTGACCCACTGTGACCTGCTCAGGCCTGTGAGCAGGTCCCCAAAGAGGGCAGAACCCTTTCAGATGGGCTGGGTCACTGTGACTGGTGGGAAACCCAACTCCAAGCAGCGCCATCCTGAAGCCTAGGCCCGTGGGATGATGTCACATGTGCTACCCCACGGCTGTGTGGTTGCTGTCACCAAGGGGACCGTTGGGGCTGGTACTGTGAAACCTCCACTGGCAAATCACGTTCCCATGCATGAATTCCTTCCTGGTGCTCCTTGGAAAAATTCACATCTTTTTCTGAGATCTGAGTCCTGGGGGGAGGAGGGTGGGGATCAGGAAACCAGGCAAAGACATGATTATCTTATGAAATGAAATCTGGAGCCTATAGGAATACAAAGTAGTTTAGGATTTCTGGATTGCTTAAAAATTCCTAGGAAGTCAGATCGCTCTTTCCCCAGTTTCGAAGATGATTGTGGGTTGGAAATTTGGAAGCATTCCAGGATCCACGGTGATCCTGCCTGCGGTGGGGCCAGCCATTACCCAGAACTGTGCCTCTCTGGGAAGGCAGAGACAGTGCGAGGGAGGGGACATTCTCCAGCCACCTGACCCTCCTCATCTAGTGCTCCTCGTACAGCCACAGGGGGCAGCAAAGAGAGGGTTGGGGAGCAAGTGCAGGGGGAAGGCGCCAGGTACTGAAAAAATCATCACAACAGCTGGGTGTAGTGGCCCATGCCCACAATCCCAGCATTTGGGAGGCTGAAGCAGGAGGATTGCTGGGAGTTCAAGGCCAGCCTGGGCTACAAAGTGAGTTCAAGGCCAGCCTGAACTGCATAGTGAGACCCTGTCTCAAAAAGACAACAACAACAATAATAATAATCACAACAGAATCTGTTTTACTGAACAGATTGAGTTTGGGCCACAGCCTCCTCCCTTAGCCCAGGGGAACAAGTGTCAGGACTCAGTCCCCACAGCGCTGGGACAGCACTCAGGAACAGAACAGCAGGGCCAGCATTCTATGCCGCTGAGCATGTGCTTTCTTGGGGGACCGGAAGTCTCCAGCCAGAAATGCACCAATCTGGCTGTTTGTCCCCTCCACACGGATGTCCTCAGGATCAGGCCCTGCCTAGCTGTTGGGTCCGCCTCCGTCCCCATGGTCTGCTTGTCCTCTGGTCACTCCCCAGTTCCTCTCCCCGCACCTGCTGCCTACAGATGTGTCATCGGCCTGCGGCAGGACCGTCCCCTCCGGGGAGGCTGCCCCTGCTGCAGGAGTAACCTTCCCTGGCACCATCCCTGCCACTCCGGCCAGGCTGCGTTTCCCTCTGAGCTCTGCTTCCTAACACGACCTCCAGCCACACGCACCACAGCGAGGACAAGGACGCAGCGATGGGACACTAAGATGCTGTTTCCGCAGGCGGGGCACAGGGGAGCTACGTCCGGTCATCTGTCCTTGGTAACCTGACCGGGGATCTGTCACCGGGAAGGCGGTTGGTTGAGATTGGCTTCTCCACCTCCGGAACGGTTCCCTAAGCTCAGCCTCACCCTCAGGTTCGGGGTTCTGTGCCCTTCTGTTTTCAGGGGTGGCTGCCGCACCCTGCTTCCCAGCCCACTGGGGTGGGGGACCTGGAACTCGCCTTTCTCTCCTCACAGTCTGGGTCTGTTTTAGATCACGGATGTGATGCTCTGTCAACTTGATTTCCCTAAAGACTCTGTGAGCCTTCTGCACTAGAGCTGTTTCTGAGTCACACAGGTGACTCCTTCTGAGGCAAACAGTATTCGACCATGAAGGGTACAAAGATCTCCACACTCTTAGAAATCTTTTTTGTTTTTGTTTTAAATTTTTCCCTACCAGAAAAGGCCTACTAGATACAGCCCTAAACCTTTCAGAAATCTTCACAAAACACAAACAAGAAGTCTAGTCACATCCTTTAATCTATAAGCCAACATCACATTGGACTGGGGACACCCTGCATTTAGTCTGTCTTAATGAGACAGACAAACAGACAGACAGACAGACAGACACACACACACACACACACACACACACACACACACAGGAAAACCCCATTCATCTCACTTTCGTTATAAAATATTGTTATAATTGTTCTATTTTACAGTGGTTACTGTTAATCTCTTACTATGCCTAATTTATAAATTAAATTTTATCATAGACACCGATGTATAGGAAAAGGCAGCACAGGAATCTTGGATCATATCTCTTGGATAGAGAGGGAACGATTCTCTTTCCTTTCAATTATTTTTGAAACTGGGATCTTTCCTTTCCTAGGACTCTCCTAGATTGTTATCTTCTTTCCATGCTGCATCATGTACAACTCTAACACCCGTTAGGCTCAGCCTGTAGTTTGTCTCGCATGTACCAGGGCCTGGGTTCAATCACCAGTAACGTGTGTGCACACACACACATGCACCCACACCACGTGCACACACTGACGTGTTCTGTATTCAGCTAGGAAATCTTTGTGAAAGCCACGAGCTTAATAAGGTACGTTGCTTATCTTCCACGTTACTACAAGTAATTTCCTGCTGCTATAAAACATGGGCTGCTCTCCTTCCCGTTTTGCCCCGTCTCTTGCTCTCCTGTCCTGCCTGGCCAGCCTCCCCGCTTCTGCCCGGCTCCACCGTGGCCTGGCCGGAAAGTCGCCTGAATCTGACGACTTTGCCCGAGTGCTGGGCTGCTCTCCCTGGGGACAGAGACCCACAGCAGGAGGAGGATGGGCCTGGGGGGCCGGGACAGGAGGCACAGGTGGGGGCTCGGTAGCGGGGTCCAGTGCCTTGAGACTGAAGCGGCACACACAGGAGAGGTGACAGGTCCCCGTGCAGTCTTGCTGGGACCCTGGCTGGCAGCAGAAAGGGATCTGGGCTGGGTGCAAAGACCCAGGTGCCAGGACAGGCAGACCTGTCACCTCATGCCTACGAAGCTGTTTGTCACCTGTGGCTTGTGTGGGCCTTCCAGTTACCCTTCTGGGAGATCCAGCTGGCAGGGCTCAGAGTCCCAGCTCAGCACTTCTAGGGTCCCGAGTCAGGGAAGAGAGGGACCCGCTTCATCCCTTCAGGCCCCAGGAGACAGAACTCTGAGGAGGTCCCCGGCAATCAGTCAAGAGCGTGGAATGGGTGGAAAGGAAACGCGAGGGTCGTCCCCGCCCATTGCAAAGTCTGAGGCGGTGAGCGTCCGTCTCCCGCTAGGGGGCGCTGCCTCCCCCTTGGTCACGGCCTGGCCGCCTCCTGTCTGGCTGTCCTCTTTCAAGGCTGTGTCTCACTCTGCCCCAGCTTCGCTCCCACTACCCATGGCCCCAGTCTGCTTCCCCGTGAGGACTCCACAGTCCCAGGGCTGGACTCTGCAGTCACCCTTGTCTCCTGCGTCTCTCTTCCCCTCTAAATCCTGCTGTGTCTGTTTTGGGGATGAGTCTCAGGCCACAGCTGTGTTCCCCGGGGGCCCACTGGCCCTGGAGTGTGCATAGCTGACCCAAAGTGGCCCTAGGGTACTAGCTGCAAACCTTAGGGACTCAGACTGTGGCCGAAATCAACAAACCTAAGCAACGTCTGCTGGGCCATGACCACCCACCAGGCCCTCCCTCTGTGCCCAGCCAGGCAAGTAGCCCATGACATCTGCCCAGCTCAGCATGGGCAGCCACCGCTGCACCTCTGCTGCCTGGAGAGGGGACAGAGACCGCTGGAGTGAGAGGTCACCAGGCAAAGCTGGGAGCTGAGCCCCAGGCAGGTCTGCCCCCTTCATGGAAACGAGCCTTGAAATCAGTTGCTAAGATTCTTTTTTCTTTAACCACAAAGATTTACAAACCATGTTCTTAATGTAGATTCAAAGTTGAAAAATTTCTCCCTCCAGAGGAAATGACAGTGTCACCAGAGAGGTTTCCCAATATCTGAAATCTAAATTGTTCCTGATTAAAATGACAAGTAAGATTTTTTTTAAGGATTCAGTAGACGTCCAACATAAAAATATTTCCTAAAATTTTTAAGATTAAAATATGACAACACGGGAGCCCCAAAGTGCTCAACCTTCAATTTAAGGAATTTAAGCCCCTTGACACCCACACTTCCACACCGGAAGTCAGCCTGTGAGCATTCTTGTGCTTCTTTGACCTGGTTTTGTATTTTTTTTTTTTTCCTGTCCAGTTTTTCACAGCAAAGGTGATAGAGGATAGCGTTAAAGGCACGGGCTATAAGGGCAGAGTTCCTGGGTTCAACTCCCAGATCCTTCTTTTTCTACCTGTGAGGCCTCTCATGTGGTGTGACTGAGAAGTGTGGGGGGCTGTGGATTTACCTCAGTGGCGTAAGTGCCTGGCTGGCAAATGTGAGTTTAATCCCTGGTATCTAAAAGCAAAGTATGGTGAATGTTTAAATTTTTAAAACAAAGTTATTACAGTAAAAGACATGTTGGCATGAACTCTCCCCCCACCAAGATACGCATCCCCCGCTTCAAACACATTTACCCCATCATTCTGACCACTTGTTTTCTTTTTTTTTTGGTACCGGGGATTGAACTCATGACCTTGTACATGCCAGGCAGGCGCTTAAGCCACTGAGCTAAATCCCCAGCCCCTCTAACCACTTTCTGAAGTGGTTCTGCAAGTCCTCTTCTGTGGGTGTCTTTAATTGCGCTGTCAAACCTGCCTTGATTTCCTGAATCAACTGAAAACGTTTATCTGTCACGGTCATTTTGACTTTGAGGAAGATCCAGAGGTCACACGGTGCCAGATCTAGCAAATAAGGTGGATGAGGACACACAGTAACATTGATACAAGTCCACTTTTCCACAGGATGGTGGTCAGCGGCAGCATTCACTGTATTTTTTAAAAATCACATTTCGTAAAGACACTCACGAAAGAAGACTTCCAGAACTGCTTCAGAAAGTGACGAGAGCAATGGGAAAGTGTGTTTGAGGTAGTGGGGAGTCTCCTGAGGGGGATGAGTGGCGATGTGTCTTTTACTGTAATAAGTTTTTAAAAGTTTAAATGTTTGCTGTATATTTTGATCACTCCTTGTATAAGTGACTAACCCTCTCCAGTGCCTTAGCACTGAGGCTGCTGGGGCAGATGAAGGGTTAAATGGATGTCCACAGGCACAACCCTGGACAGCAGGTCACAAACCACCTTACATGTGTGATCATACAGGGCCCACAACTTGGGCCCTGTGTTTCCCCTCAAATTTGTCCAAGTCTGAAAAATCCCATCAGTACACCTCAAAAGGGGGCCACACTGATCAACATGGGAATCTCCTGCCAACCAATCCGCTCTGCATCTGAGGTCTCCCTGGTGAAGACAGAGCAGTCAGGGGGAGACAGAGCCAACCAGGGCCTTGGAGGAACTCTATCCAAACTGTACCCCATCTGCCGTCCTGGACGAAGTCCCTCCTGGACACTGTGTTGGCTCCCTGTCAGTGGGGCTCCACTTGCATCCCAGGCTCGCTGGACCTACCCAGGCACAGCACCCCATGTCGATCCTTCTCAAGGAGGAGAGGCCCAGGCTCAGTCCTTCAGGGACAGAGGTGTGGATGGATGAGCAGGGGTGGGGCCCCGTGGCCCTTGAGCTTGGCTCTAAGGCAGGGCAGCATGGCAGAGGGCCGTGAAAAAAGGCACGGCAGAGAAGAAACAGCTCACAGCATGGCAGCAGGAAGCAGGGTGCAATCAAAGGAGAACGATGAGAGATCAACCCTTCCAGCCCATGTCCCCAGTGACCCACCTGCTTCTACCAGGCTTCACCTCCCAACGTCACATTTGGGCATGGGGGTGCAATACTCATCAGTACCATGTTCCCATGATCCAATCACTTCCCTAAATCCCCACTTATGAGCACGTGAAGCTTTAGGGGGATATCTTTATAGAAACTAAAACAGAGGGGGTAATGTATACAACGTGGATACCCTGGGCAAAGGGACAATTGGTGAGAGATTTCATCACACTTCTTAAAACTTATGAATTGTCTATTTTTATTTCTGGACATTTCTATTAATATTTGGTTGGCCACAGTTGCCTTGGAAAATGAAGTTGCAGGTAATTGAAGCTGCCTGTCTCTAGTGACTGGCATCTAGGATACAAATATAGAAAAATCCCAACAACTGTGGAACCCTCTGCTCCATTTTCCTCCTCCCTGTCTTCCTGGGAGAGTCATTCTCCAGATTTCTAACACAAGTGAGGCTGCAGATAGGAGAGGACTGAGGCACATGTTACCAGAACAGTGAAATTCATTGGGAATCCATTCTCGGGTATGATTTAAATAGTATGTTACGTAGATGAACCAAACTATAGATTTCTGGAAAAATGTTCAGGCAATTTATAATCAATGCAGCCAGGAATAAAATCTGTCACCTCATCCTATTCGCCTCCAGCCCAGCCTTCTGCAGCAGTGTCCCCTGCGTGTGATTATGCCTGGCCAGACCTGTCCCATGAATTAGATGTGTACAGATGTGAATGCAAGCAATTCCGCGGCAATTATTTCATGCAATTGGCTTCTTACTATGCATTATGATCTGAAATGTGTTATTTTTTAAAAGAAATGTAATCGAAATATAATGTATATACAGATAAATGTGTAAAACCACACACACACACCACTTTTTTGAGGGAGGCAAGGTCTTTTTTTTTTTTTTTTTTTGGTACCAGGGATTGAACTCATGACCTCACGGTTGCCAGGCAGGAGCTTAAGACACTAAGCTAAATCCCCAGACCCTATGGGGGCAAGGTCTTACTCTGTAATTTAGACTGACCTTGAACTCGCTATGTGGCCCAGGCTGGACTTGAACCTCCTGCCTCAGCCTCCTATGTGCTGAGATAACAGATGTGTACACCACTATGCCCAGCTAAATGTACAAATTCTCCCACAATGCATATCTTGAGTGACTGGCATCTGGGACACAAATGCAGAAAAATCCCAGCATCAGTGGGCCCCTCCTCATCTTCCTGGGACAGTCACTCTCCAGACTTTTTTTTCTTTGTTTTGGTACTGAGAATTGAACTTACAACCTCACACCTGCCAGACAGGTGCTTACACCCCTGGCCCTCTCCAGATTTCTAATACAAGTTAGTTTCACTTTTTCCTGCACTTTCCATAATAGGAGCACACAGCGCAGAGAGTCCCGGGCCTGGCTTCCGTCATTCACCCTGCTGGCCAGATTCAGCTACTGCATTGCTTACAGCTCTAGGTCACCTGTCATGGCTGTGTAATATCCCACCAGGGGACTCAGACTTTCTCGTCAGTTCTGTTGATGAGCGCTGGGGTCTGGGCATGGAAACCCTGGTAGGGTCAAGGTGGATGTGAAGAGAATGGCAATGGGGCGCACTGAAACTGGCTTCACCAAAATTGTGTTCTTTCTCCAAGCCACACCCATGTGCACCTCCTCGCAGTCTCTGACAAGGGAATGGGTTATTGCGCTGCACTGGACACACTGTATGGATTGTATGAGTTCTAATTTGTATTTCCCTGGTTACTATGGGGATAGTAAAGTGGTAGTTGTTTTTGTTTCGTTCAGTTTTTGTTTCTGCTGTACTAAGGATTCAACTCACTGCACGCTAGGAGGGTGCTATCCCCAAGCCCCAGCCCCAGCCCCAGCCAGTAGCTTTGTTTTCCCCATTGTTAAGTCAAAGCCTCCCAGTTCTTACTGTCTCTGCCTCAGAACCTTAGCAGCACTAGCCCACACTAGGCTTTTCTGAAAAATCATGAGATTCCATAGCTGCCATATACCAGCACAGCTCTAGATGTTCCCAGGGGAAGGACAGAGAGAGGATGGGAAATAAAGGAAAGGGGTGAAAGCTAAGGTCAGGTGGAGCCCTCTCTCCTGATGGGAGAAAAGGAACTGCTCGACCACCCTAGCACATTTATTTATACACTCGGGAGGAAGATGTCAGATTCAACCCCTCTGCCTAGAAACATTTTCCTGGCTGGCCTGGGCACCCTGCCTTCTTGAGCTGGAACAGCTTGTTTATGTGGCTCTCTTTGGGCTCTCCATGTTGTCAGCAATTTCCAGCTTCTGCCACTCCCTCCATCTCCCCCTTTTTTATTTTGTAGTTGCAAATGATGCATGGTCAGTTGAAGTTGGAGGAGCCGTGTTTGGAGAACTCTGTAGAAGGCCTTTTTATTCTTGAGCCCTTTTTATTTTAAGTGAACTTACTTATGTTAAAGATTTTTAGTCCAAAGATCTTTTTTTTTTATGGTACTAGGGATAGAACTCATGACTACACACTTGCAAAGCAGGCACTTATGCCACTGAGCTAAATCCCCAGCCCGAGTCCAAAGATCTTAAGTTCCTGCATTTAGTAATTTAACCCTGTACAGTCCATTACTCAGTAACACTAGTCAGTCACCAGTGTAGCTGGCAATTGTCAGAAGGTGTTAGTGATTTGAATTTTTTTAATGTAACATTACTATGGCATCGTTTTACATGTTTTATGGTTATACTTTCCTTTGGATGCTCAAGACCAACTTAAAGTGAGACCTATATTAATTACAATTAATCCCTGGCTATCTATCAAGGTCAGTTAAGTCTCCTCAGGAACTGCCTTGGAACCACGTACAGTACTTCTCAGTACTGCTGTCAGTGTCAGCCATCTGGATGAGTCACAGCCATTGCTTGACCAAGTTGCTTTCTGCAAAAGCTGAGGAGATTTTTCTTTCCTGGTGACTCTCCTCAGGCACACTATACATCACTGCTCACTTTCTTCTGTGGTCCCACAGTCTCCTTGGTCAGAAGACCCGGGACTCACCGAGTTACAGCATGTGACACCAAAGGTTTCCTCGTGTCCTTAGTCCTCACAGACCTTGAAGAGCTGAAGCCAAAACACTGGCCATCCTCTTAGCCTATTTTTTTTAGTGTTTTGGCCTCCAACCTTCAGCTGTTGAACATCCAGAAGAAAAGATTGATAACAGTACAATGCAGTAGAGGCAGTAAGCTTAATATTATCTTATCTAAATATCAAGAACCTTAGAACATAAAATGGAACCATTATTTTCTATTAACCATGTATGCTTTAACATTTGAATATTTCTAGAATGTTAACAATTACATATTTTACACAAAAAATTAAAAACCAAAACCATATACAACATTATAGCATGACAATCATGATGATATTTTGTAACACACATGAATTTTCATTTCAACATAAAATATCCCTGTTAGTCAATCATCTCATCTAATACATAAGAAGCTTTTACCTAACTTGTTGGCTTTTAGAGGAAGACATATCACATGAGCTTTGTTAAAGCCAGAGGTCTGAATCTAGAAAAAATAGAAAAGTCTATCACTATAAACAACCTCTAAATTACATTGTGGAAGACTTGTGCATCTGGAGGAATGAATACACTCAATACACCATGAGGTTAATAACAATTGTCACAGCCATATAATCAACTTTGTACCAGAGCATCTTTAAATCAAAAACCTTATGGCCTGGAAAACTTAATTCCTTTGATGGTAAACAATATAAACATATCACAATAATATATTTTAATAACAATTATTGGGGGTTTCCTCACAAGGCTGTGGAGACCAATAGGGCCTCCCATCAATGAACAAGAACTGCTTAAAGTTATTCCAGGCAGCTGCCCTCTTATTCATCGATCGGAGGCCTGTCCAATCATCTCCCCCACCCTAAGAAATTTTTGTTTAATATCTTAACAAGTTTTTGATGACTTATGGAAACCCAATTTTGGTATCATTTTGACCAGCTGGCAACCCAGGTGGAAGCATGCTTTTTAAATCTATAACCCAAATTAAATTATGAACAAATGATCCAAAAGTACAAAAGAAAAAGGAAAAAGAGAAAAATTGTTGTGCTTAAATAAAAAACAGCTGCTAAGTTATTGGACAAACAAACAAGTACACAGCTTAACAAACTAGATAAACTGACAAACATCTTACAAAATCAGAGTACACTCACTCAAATATATTTTTAACCAAGTTGAATTACTAAAATTTTTATGACTGTAGAATTTACAACTATAGACTAGTCAGATTATGGTGTAGATCAATTAGCAGAGATCTTTTAAGAATTGGAAAAAACAAAATGTTGTATCTATAATCAATATATACTTTTGTATTTCATTTTGTCTTAAGAATTCTGTAATTTTTGTGTCCCCTTCTTTCATGTAACTTACAGCTCAGTTATCTCCAAGCACTTGACTACCTATTCAGACCTTTTATTTCTGTTTTTGGTTACCATCTCCTGGGCATTCTGGGTTAATTTCTTCAACTGGCTCCAGGTTGTGTCTAGTCCTATCCTTGTCTGTCAGCTGTAGAGCAATCTCAGAGGCATCACTGTTGTAGGACAGCATCAGCTTCTTGAAAGGTGGAATCAACTCCTTTTCTGGATCTGGGTTCATGATACAGCCAGATGGCATGTTCTAGTGCCCAGATACTCTGTTTAGCATTCTCTGGAAAGACACAAGCATACCCTCAACCTCAAACTAGCACTGGGCTGGGTACCTTCCATTGTCTAGTGTGGAGATCTTTCCAAATGACCCTTCCTAGCTTTTCTCTTTTACATTATTTGTCTTTCTGTTGCTGTAGCCTGATCTCTAGCAGGATTTTAAAAGCTAATAGTATATACTGCCAAGTGAAGTCTATTATGAGGTGCAAATTTTTGTAGGGAAGGATTCCTCCTTTTGTTTTTGTAATTGAATTTTGAGCATATGGTGAGTACATTTAACAATTTCTTGACTTTGAGAGTTATAAGGAATTTCCATGGCAAGGGAAATATGAAAAGTTTTACAAAAAAATTTGGAAAGCAACACTTGTATAGCTTGAACCACAGCAGCAGAGTGCCCACGGGCAGCAGAGGCATCTAAACAATGAACGATGACATGTTTAACCACTCTAGCAGTGTGAGCAGAAGCAAAAATAAATCCTGAGAAAAGGTCCACTGAAATATGGATGTAGCATAAAAAGCCAAACTCAGGAATGTGAGTGACATCCATCTGTCAGATATGGTGTGTAACCCTCAGGGATTAATCCCCACAGAGAGTGAGGGAAGATGTTTTATGCATGAGGAACATTGTTTAACTGTTTGTTGGAGCCTGTTCCCAAGTTAAATGGAACTGTTTGTGCAAGGCAGAAGAATTTTGATGGAAAGTGGCATGGGAAACAGAAGCCTGTTGAGTGGCATCTGAGGAAATAACAGTTCATGGCAGGGGAAGACAGCAAAAGTAGCAAGAGCAGAGGAGGGGAAGCATAAGCTTCCTTTTTACCCCTACATTATAAGCAGGTTATCCCCCTAGGGTGGCTACGAAGTGAGCTCAAGGCCAGTTTGAACTGCATTGTGAGACCCTGTCTCAATAAATAAATAAATAAATAAATAAATAAATAAAATACAGGTTTAACAATCCTTAAGAACCAATATTGTTTGTCAACATTATGTTACACTAGAACCACCACATTTCAGTCCTTGCAGTTGAAACAAGCAACATTGTCTCTCCCACCTCCCTTGTCTAGGCCAAGCTCCAGGCTCAGTGGAGCTCTTTGGTTTCCTCTCCAGGTTGGGAGCCTCTGAGAAGTAATGAGAGGAGCAGAAAGTAGCAAGCAGCTTCTCCCTGATAAATAACTCTTTAAAAATCTGCAGAGGTCCAGATTGGTTTGTGCTGGGGTTTTTTGTTTGCTTGTTTGTTTTGCCTTGCTCTAAACTGCTTTTTTACTTCCTTCTAAGTATGTAAATATAATGGGGGGTTCTGGAAAAAACTCAAATTTAGCAAGCTGTGTAGTGTCTGTGTATTGAAAACTAAAAATTGATATGAGAAAGCAAAAAAGACCTAAATAAATGAGAGTTATATTGACTGTGAATTTGAAGCAATTACCCCTGAAGTAAACAGCAATTTTGAAAACCACAGTTTGAGAATTTACACAACCAGATAGCAAGGTTTACTACAAAGCCATAGTAAGACAGTGATATACTAAGGTTAGCCAAATGGGAATGTTTAGAAGTTTTGCAGGTTGGTTTTGTCTCATTGGTTATTTGAAATTATTTTTTGTGAGAGTATTTTTTAAACAAAAATCAAAAAGCCACAAATCAGGACATTACCCCCCAACCACTAGAAGTCTGCCATGTCAGTTAGGGCTGTGCCTTCTCAGGAAAGCTACCAATGCACTTCTCCCCTTTGTGTGTGCATAATGAGAGACTTCCCCTCACTCATTCTTTTCTTACCCCAGCCCCTGTTAGGGCACCGTATGCTGAGTACTGGTGCAGCTCTAAATGTTCCAGAGGGGAAAGACAGTGAAAGGATGGAAAAATAAGAGATGAAAGCTGAGGTCAGGTGGAGCCCTCTCTCCTGATGGGAGTAAAGGAACTACTTGACCACCCTAGCACATTTACTTATACACTCAAGAGGGTGATGTCAATTTCAACTCCTCTGCCTGGTGGCTCCTTTGCCAGGCTGGCCTGGGCACCCTGCCTTTTCAGAGTTGGAACAGCTTGTTTATATGGCTCACTTTGGGCTCTCCCTGTTCTCGGGGCTGGCTTTGCTTTAGCCCCACATGTATGATGGATTTCCAGCTTGAGCCACTCCATACATTTAGCTTCATTCTAAAAAGCTGGCACATCCTCCTAAATATGAGCTACTGTTGAGCCAGAGATGAGACATCAGCTGTCCCTGGCAGTGGCTATGTGTGAGAGGCTGGTGCTGCCCTAGAACCCATTCAAAGAACAATGTCAATGAGCCTGAGTGTAAAAGATTCACATGCACAGAGCCTCATTCTTGATTTTAGTGCCAGGGTACCGTATGAACACCATGGCATCACCAGTAGCAGAAGGCAGGAGTCAGTGGGAGTAGGGACCCTGGCCATGACCTGTGTTCTGGTCTTGCTACTGCATTCACTGGATTATGACAATTGGTAAACTACTTACTATTTCTGAGCTTCAGTCCCACCATATAAAATGGAGACACTAATAGAACTTCCTCCTTGCTGGATGTGGGGACTAAATGACTTTGTCTGTGAGTGGATTTATGGCCACATATATTGTGAAGGATGCTCAATCCATATATAGTGAGTACTGGAGACTATTAGGGCATCATCTGTGAAAAGTTAGATCTCATCTTGCAAATTTGTGAAAGTTTCATACACTGAAAGCTACACAATATTATTAAAAGAAAGTAAAAAAGACCTAAATAAATGGAGAGGTATACCATGCTCATGGATCAGAACACTCAATATTTATGTGTGATCCTAATCAAATTCTCAGGTTAAAAAATAAGGCTGATAGAAACAGAGTAGTACCAGCTTAGTGATGATGACTTAATCTGTTTTGTAAAATCTGAGACTGGATAGCTTATAAAGAACAGAGATTTATTTCTTACAGTTCTGGAGGCCAGGAAGTCCAGGATCAAAGTGCTGCCTTCTGGGGAGGGCCTACTTGCTGTATCACTTGATGGCAGAGGCAGAAGGGAAGGAGCCCAGAGAGTATGCAAGAGAGAGAATGGAAGGGAGAAAAAGAGCTGAAGCCCTCAGCTTCTAAGGAACCCACATTCCCAATAACCAAGCTCTTCCCACAGGAATGGCAGCATAACCCAGGAGAGCAGAGTCCTCATGACCTGATCACCTCTTCCAGTCCAACTGCCACACTGGAGGTTAAGTTTCCAATTTGTGCACTTTGGGGACATTCAAACCATAGCACCTGAGAGACTCAGTGTCACCAAGATGCCTTTATTTCCCCAAATTGATCTCCATATTTACAATGGGATTTCCATGAGACATGAAAAATCTGATATTTCAGTTCCTGTCAATCTACAAAGGTCCAATACAATTTCAAAGGCCAAGAAGATAAGGCAGACCTCCACGTCGGATATTAAGACTTACGCTTAAGACATGAGGAGAGCAAAGTTGTAGGTGACCAGGCATCCACAAATAAGGCAATGGAAGACAAAGTTCACATATGCACACACACATGTACATGCTTGTGTACATGACCATACACAAATTAAATAAGTTGGTGGCAGTGCAAATCAATAGGATAGGAGCACATAGTTAAGAATTCATTAAATTATTCTTATACTCGTTATACATAAGCAAATTGAAAATTAGATATCTATGTTGTGCCATATTCCACAATGTTAAAAAGCAGATATATTCAAAAGCACTAAAAATGAAAATATCTGCCAGGGATTTAGCTCAACAGCATAAGTGTTTGCCTGGCAAGCACGAGGTCATGAGTTCAATCTCCAGTACCAAAAATATGAAAATATCTATATAGGGAAAGTTCAAAAACTAAAAGTCTAGCTACAGACTGGGAGAAAGTTTTGTGACATATATGACTGTGAATGGTTAATATTCAGAAAAGTCTAAAATGTTCTCATAAAGTGATAAGAAAAGATATTTTTCTACCTAATATAAAAGATATTTTTCTACCTAATATAAAAATACACAAAGGATTCACCTAGCAGTTTTAAAGAAAACTGAAGGGACAAGAAAGTATGAAAAGACACCTGGTTACCAGAAATTAAGAAAATGCAAAGTAAAATCTGGGTGAGATAGCATTTGCCGCAGGCTGGGAGAATGAGTCTGATCATCCCAGCATCTTAGAAAACCCCTCCTGCAGAAACCCACTGGAAAATTATTAAAATTAGGTTGTGTGTGTGTGTGTGTGTGTGTGTGTGTGTGTGTGTTGTTTTTGGCTGTGAGATAGGGTCGTTATCAGTTCAGGCTAGAACTTACCCGTGTAGCCCAGGCTGGCCTGGACCTCTTTGCTATCCTCTGGCCTCAGCTTCCAAACGCTGGGATTCCAGGCATTCCAGGTATGTGCTTCCAAATGCTGGGATTCCAGGTATGTGCCACCACACCCAGAAGAATTAGTTTTCTTCTTACAGGGCCTCTAGACATATGCACATGGACAAAAATACACCACTTCTAACTTTTCATATATACACAGAATGATCTAGAAATATGGTAAGTGTTTAATATTTTAAGAAACTGATTACACCAAAATACACATTGCCATTAGTCTCCCCTAGGAAATGTCCCTTTGCATCCCACTTACCCTATTGTTCCTGCCACTTCCCCAAGCAGTCCTGGAGTCCTCTGGGGCAAGCAGTTTCACCTTCCACCCCAGGCTCCTGTCACACATGGCTCTTGATATGACAATTTCCGTCAAATAGAAACATGATGGCACACACCTGTAATCCCAGCATTTGGGAGACTGAGGCAGGAAGATCACTGAGAGTTCAAGGCCAGTCTGGGCTACAAAGTGAGTTCAAGGCCAGCCTGAACTACATGGTGAAACCCTATCTCAAAAAACAAAACAGAACAAAATGGTAAAACAGTAAAAGACCCAGTGCCATAATCCCCCTCAAAGTAATTTCCTCCATTAGGATGTGCTCATCCCATCATTCCTGCCACTTTCTGAAGCAATTCTGCAGATCCTCTTTCATTAGTCACATTGTTGTGGCTGTCTCAGTGTCCTGAGTCAACTGGAAACGTTTAACTTTTGTGGTTCATGTGTTTCTATATCCAGAGGCTGAAGTGGATGAAAGGAAAAAAATAATGCAAATAATAACTGAAAGAGAGGAGGGGTCAGTAGATAGATATCAGACAAAACAGACTTTAAATCAGGAAAGGTTACAAGGGGCAAAGATTCAATACTTGACAGAGATATAACAACCATAAACACTTAAAAATAGATCACCAAGATATATAAAGCAAAAATAGAAAGGGAGAGCTGAGGATTTAGTTCAGTGGCATAAGCACCTGCCTGGCAAGTGCAAGGTCCTGAGTTCGATCCCCCACACCGAAAGAAATAAACAAATAAAAATACAATAGAAGGGAGAAATAAGAGAGCTCCACAAAACCAGCTGCAGACCTGCAGACTTTCCTAATATGGGAAACAGCATGGCAGTTCCTCCAAAGGTTAAAAGCAGAATTACCATATAACCCATACAATTCCCACCAGTTGATACCCAAAAGGAATTGGTTTATCTGTCCAGGTTGGCCTTGAACTCAACATGGAGCCCAGGCTGGCCTTGAATTCATGAGGATCCTGCTGCCTCTGCCCGCCAAGTGTAGGTGTGCGCCTATACCCAAGAGGAATTGGAAGCAAGGGCTCCGAGACAGTTTTGTACATTCATGGTCATAGCAGCACTGTTCACAATAGCTAAAATATGGATGCAATCCAAATTTCCACCACTCGATGAATGGAGAAGATAAACGTGGTTCATGCATACAGTAGAAGTGGTCAGTGGTCTGCCTTACAGAAAAAGAAATTCTGATACTTGCCACAACACCGGTGCACCTTGAGGATGCTGTGCCCAGCAAAGTAAGCCACTACAAAAACACAAATGCACTATGGTTCCACTTACTGGCGGCAGATTCCACGTTCTAGAGGTAGACAGCGCATGCAACACTGGAAAGACAGGAAGTGGTTACCTGGAGCTGGGTGGGGGGCTGGGAGTGTTCTTATTTGGAGCTGCATGCATGGATTTTCAATTTCACAAAATGAAAAGATTTACAGAGATGGATGGTGGTGATCCTGCACAACATTATGAGTATAATTTAAAACCATAAACTGGTTAAGAAGGTAAATTTTGTTACATATATTTCACTGCAATACAGAAAAACTGAGGAGGGGGACCCATGGCTAAACATTTTATTAAACAAGATATACAGATGCCAACTAAATACCTTCATAAGCTATTCTAGATCATTAGCTCTAACAGAAACGAACATTAAAACCATAGTCTTACTATTTATTTTAGGTGGCTAAAATAAAAAATAGTGATAGGGTCAAATGCTGGGAAGGATTGCAGATTTTGGGGTTTGTTTGTTTTTGTTTTTGTCTCACTCTGTATTCTGGGCTGGTCTCAAACTCCCTATGTAGCTTAGGCTGGCTTTGAACTCACAGCAAGGAATACAGATATGTTGCTTTCGAGAATATAAAATGGTACTATTCTAGGAAACAGTTTAATAATTTCTTACAAAACTAAACACACAGTTAACACGAAGCCCAGCAACCACACTCTAGCACCACAGAAATGCGAACTTACGTTCCTATAGAAGCCTATATCCATAACGTATTACTCACCAGTCAAGGACTGTAACCAACCTAAATGCCCTATAACAATCAATGCTACTCTGAAGAAACAGCCAGCAGCTCTTATTAATTAATATTTGAGATAATTTAGATGGACCTGAGGGAGTAATTTATATTGAGAGAATAAAGCAATCAGAAAATGTCATATACAGATGGTTCCGTACATATTGAAAGAATTTTGCCCTAGAATAAATGACTATGGTTATGGCAGTGGTCTAACCCGGCGGAAGGCCAAAGCAGGGGCGCCTACCACTTCCTGCTTCTTCCTCAGCCCTAATTGCAACTCCCCTTTCTGTTTGCACCCGAAGAAAATTCCAATCAGCTCCTCGCGTGTCATCAGTGCCCGCCCTAAACACCAGCCCCGCTCAAAGGTTACCTATGTCCCATACCCCCATATACCAATCAAAGGACACGGCCCAGCTGCCACGGGCTGGCGCTCCTTCCCACGTCCTCACCGCAATAAACCTGTTCTTTTTGTACTTTTGCTTCTCTATTGTGCCAGAAAACTCTTTCATAATGGTGCCTTGAGACTTGGATGGCAGAATGCGTTAGTTCCTAAAACTCCTTCCCACTTGGAGCTACCTTACCTATGAACCATCTATTTTTTCCTCCAGGACTGTTTACTTGCCGCCGATAATCCACATGCAACAGTGACCTTCCTCACTCATCACAGGTGAACTGCCATCCAGGATTTTCTGTTTCTGTTCCTAAAATTCGAAAGCTTGCGTCAGAAAAGCTATCCTTGCCTAACCCTGGACAGAGATACCAGTTTTCACATTCCTTGGGCAGCACAGCCTGAGGCAAAACTGTTATTTTTGTTCCCTGGGACCCCGCCCCACACTCTTTGTTGATGGCTGAGGAGATCAGGTGTTGGGACCTTCCCTGTGGCACTTTCAAAGCAGGAGACAACCTCTTTTGATAGACGTGATCCAGGACAGCTTCCACGTTCCTTGGGGGCGGGGAGCTAAAGCTCTTATGTACCCCCATAAAAAGTTGTTGAGCTCAAAGTTGTTCTCTCAGCTCACTTATAATTTGATCATGGGGACTACTTCCTGTCCCTCGAAAAACATACCTCTGGGGTGCCTGGTTCATAACCGTGGTGTTCTTGGCCTCAAGAAGGCTATGAAAACCAAAAAGCTGATCTTTTATTTATGCTTTTGTCACAATGGTGGCACGTTTACAGAAACCCTTCATGTTGGGGCCTTTTTCACTTTGAGGACATATCTCTCACTCCATCTTGTACAATGGCCCAAATACTTCTGGCTCACTCTGCTCCACCAGGAACTTCTCTCCCTCCCTACCAGACGACGCCTTAGAAGATGTGTCTCCTGTCTTTACAGTTCCTCCCCTGTGTTTCCCAGACCAAATCCCGCAGCTCTCTCAGCCAGGTTTCTGTGCCCCTGCACCCTCCTCTCCCCCTTCCTCACCCCCAGTGGCCTCTAATCCTTCCCTTAGTTTCTCTCCCCAGTCTCCAAGTTCTCAATCTCCTCCACCTGAGCCATCTGGTCTGTCGGACGGTTCTTTGTCTCCTACCCCTGCACGGCCATTTTCCCTGCTGGCCCACCATACTCAGTCTCATGTGTTCCAGCATTCCAGAAAGCCACATGGTTCTCCACAGCCATGTTGCTGCAGCTCGTGTGGAGGACAGCTGCCATCTTGCGGCCTCCTGCCACTGACAGTGCGCCGCCATCTAGGGACAGGTTGCAGGGGGTCGATGGCCACCATCTTGCAGTCCCTCATCATGGGACCAGCAGCAGCCATCTAGTTGTGGGTCTCATGGTAATCAGTCGCCACCTTGTGCTTCCCTGTCGCATGGTGGTGATCACCCAGTAATTGTATAGACGCCTGCTAGGCAGTTGGCTGCTCAGTGGCCATTTACACCTCCCACTCCACAGTCTTCTCAGCCTCAGTCCCTATTCCCGTTTCAGGAACAGGGTGGCCCTGAGGGGTTATTTCATATTTGGGTTCCTTTTTCCCTCGCTGACCTACCTCAGAATAAACATAAATTAGGTTCCTTTTCTACTATCCTTATTTCAAGAGATCTCTATTAATTAATCTACAAAAAGGTTCACACTAGTCTATTTATTATAGTTCAAATTGGCCAAATATATTTGAGTGCACTCTGATTTTATAACATGTTTGTCAATCTATGTATCTGTTGTCTGTTTGTCTATTCTGTTTATACTGTACAGATCATCTGTCCATGTCTGATCATTTGCCTGCTCTATAAACAGCTGTTCCTTTTTATTTGAGCTCAACAATCTTTTTTTCCCTCTTCTTTTGCATTTTCAGGTCATTTAATCAAGGTTTATTTGGGTTATAGATTTAAAAAAACATGCTTCTACCTAGGTTGGTCAAAATGATGCTAAAATTGGTTAACCAAAATCTCTTGAGGTGAGGAGACATTGGACAGGGCTTCGATTGATGAATAAGAAAGTGGCCACCTTTCACAGGTTCTTATTCATTAATCGGAGGCCCCAATAATTTCCATAGCCTTATGGGAGACACCCCAACTAAAGTTCATATGACTAAGACAATTCATTGTTGCTGATCTGATGGTATATTCATGCCTTCAAATGTAGAATTGAGATTGTTTATGATGACAAGTGTTTTCTTTCTGATCCAGACGTCTTTTTCTTGTGCTCCAGCCAGGAGATTCAGGTGAGACCAACATGAGGTCACCACTCAAATAATAATTTTTAAACAAAAGATTTATGTAATGTATATGTTAAATACTGAGCAGTCCAAACAATGTCACAAATTTCTTCAGTGCTCAAATGTTAAAACACCCATGATTAATAGAAAATAGTAGCTCCATTTAATGTTCTAGGTTAAGCTTACTGCCTCTACTGCACTGTACTGTTATCAATCTTCTGGATGTTCAACAACTAAAATTAAGAGATAATTATAAACTCCTTTTGCTGGGATCCACCAGATGTTTCCCAGAAAAAGGTTATATGATACATATTGGGGCCATAATTAACTATACTCAACTGGCCTTAAATGACACCTAAACAAAAAAGCGATCTCTCTCCTAAACAAAAAGGTAAAATTAATAAAACAGGACATTCTCCAAGAATCAGATGGCATTAGACATTCTAACAGCACAGGAGGTACTTATAAAATTGTAAAACCTAAATGCGTGTATGACTAATGAATGACATGTCAGTTTCTAAAATTCCCTGGACCTTATCCTTATCCTCCTTATGGGAAACTATTACTAAAAATTATACTCATAAATACCCTGTTGATTCTATTATTTGACTCCTGCATACTTAATTGATTGTTTGCCTTTGTCTCCTTTAGACTTAACGCTGTACATCCACCCAAGATGAAAATGCCTGCTGCCTACCAAGGGCCACTAGTTAAAAGCTCTGCAGAGTATTCCTGGCTGCCGTTCAACAACTTCAACCCCCTTCAGCTTGAAGAAGCCAGATGGGTCTGTACCCATTATCCTCATGGCAGTTTGGGTTACTCCTTCAGAGAAAAAAATGCTACAGGCAGCTAAGTCAGTTAAAATTATTATAGGCAGTCAGACAAGGGTAGGGCCTCAAAATAGCTAGCCCAGCTAGCACAGATGTCTTGTGACTGTGGAGGAGACAGATACCTTCCTCTGTGGCCCAGATCCCAAGACAAAGGGCTAAACTTGGCCCTCAAACCCCACAGGGAGACCTTCTTAATATGGCTTTTTGTGTTTTCAGCAACAGAGATCAAGAGAAAAAATAACAATCTGATCTTTCAGCAGTGACACTTGGAGCTCTGAGACAGGTAAACCGAGACAAGGTGGAGCTGCCCGAGGCCCTCCTGGTCCATGCTTCAAGTGTGACAAAGGAGGACATTGGGCC